>JADDOH010016284.1:0-20264 GCA_016648135.1 Agrypnia vestita | reverse complement strand
TTGAGATATATATATGATATATATATATATATATATATATATATATAGATATATATAATATATACAACCTCCAAGGATTCTAATACAAATTCGTCCCAACACTAATATAATATATATATGATATTAGTGTTGGGACATAATTGTAATGTAGAATCACTTGGAGTTGTGCAAAATCGATGAGGTAACATGTTAATTATCTCAATCAACATTCTGATGCTAAAAACTTTTTATCTTGGTTGGTACCAAGTTATTCAGCTCCATGCACTCACCCCTTGTCCTTGGCGTGTACATCGGCGCCTCTCTGCAACAATAGCCGCACAGCTCTGAGGCGGTTGTAGCCGGCCGCCAGGTGCAGGGGAGTGCTCCGTCGGCCATCCGCCGCGTGGCAGTTGACTGCCAGCGGGGTGAGCAGAGCCGACAGCCGCTCTTCGCAGCCAGCCCGGGCGGCTTCCAGGACTTCCTCCTTGCGGTACTCACCTGCAAATGTATTTCCAATCAGTGCGCAATCACCCGGCTCTGAATATGAAAATCATAAAAATTAAATTTGTGATAAACGGCCACATTTAAATAAATCGTACATTTGGTGGAAACTCTTCGTACAATCAATATTTAAAATGAACCCATTACCGCCCACTGCGCATGCTTGCGTACACCTGTTAAAAGCGTGATTTGGTGTTTTATTTCTATAATTATTATGGAAGTAATTACTTATTTCAAAACTATACGGTAGTAGTGAACTACAAAAAAATAAATTTGGCAATAATACGTAAATAAATGTCATTGGTTTATCATCGTAATACAGATTTGAAACAAGACTATTTAGATAAGATGCTTTTATCATTTTTTATTATAAATAATAAAATATTTTGATTTCTTTTTTATTACTATGTACACTTAGACTTTAGTTAATGTGAGATACTATTGGAATGACAATATTTTTTAATTACCGTGCGCAATTTTATATTTTACTATCCTATACAAGAGCGTGTACAATGGGCATCTGACCCCTTTATTTTCTAAGTTATATGTATTTATCAAAAATTTTATTTTCCAATCTTTTTCTTTGCTTAGTATGTCATAATAAATAACAATAAAAAAAATATTTCATATAGTTTTCTTTTGGGTGTTAACGGGTTAAATAAAAATATATCATACTGCAAAGATGCAAAGTGCATTTTGACAGTAATGTATGCATAATTAAGGAGCTGTTTTAAGAGTAAACAAAAGTCCATTGAGAATGTTAGATACCCAAATAGAATACAAATATAGCCTAGGACCATTTCTCCCACAAATAAGTTTAATTTTTTGCTGCTTTCCTGTGGTCGTGAATTGTGCAAATTTTAAATCCCAAGTGAAAATTTTATTTAAGAAATCAATGACTAGTTACACTAAGTCCTCTACAAGCGAACCTACAACTTTCAAACACATGAATATCCGTGTTTAATTATTTTAATAAGAAAAATATTCATGTACTACATAATATAGTCCCTCCAACCAATCTGGAGAATGGACAAATTTGGAACTGACAATGCCATATTGAATTCTTATCAGCTGTAATTCTGTTCACATGTGAGTTCACCAATGTTTCGATCATTTTTTAAGAAAGTTTTTGTTTGTCACCATGCCATAAAAGGATTAAGAGATATTTTGAAAAAGCACACGTTTTTTGAAAATGCACACATTTTTTGAAAAGAAGCAATGTCTCAAAACCCCAATTATACCGTTTGATTATATTCATAGACCACCTGAAGCGGTGGCAATGGGTCTATGGAAGAACATATTTATTTTACTATTCCATTTTTTTTGATAATTTAAAAAATTGTTAAAAAGGGTAAAGCGGCCGTGGAATTTGGTACAAAATTATCTACACCCGGAAAAAAGAACAAGGATTAGTGAAAAAATTATTGATGACTTTGGTTTTGGAATCGTCAGGCGAAAAGTACATGAATTTTATATATTTATCAGTATACAAGATGTGGGTAAATACACGGTTACTTACGTGCTGTATGTTCAATCTTCTAAAAATTATCTGAGACTATGTATAGTACTTACATTTAATATACTATTTGTTTTTGGAACACACTGTTATGCGCACTAAAGACCGATGCATCAACTTGGTTTATAATATAATTCGTTAAAAGCATAGATTTTTGCGAATACGGGTTGTTTGATTGGTGGAAAATGCAAAAATTTATGATTTGAACGAAAAATGACTATAAACCAAATTGATACAGCCAGCCCTAACCTGATTGTTATCCTTAGGTTAACAAGGAGGTCATGAACCTTAGGTATGAGACCAAACAAAATGATTATTATTGTTTGTGTTCCAACTTCTAATTACCAACTTCAGCTAAGTGTGTTTACCTCCTACAATGTTTCATTTTTATTATTTAAAGTCTACATAATGCTTGTTTTTTGTACATTAATATTGAAATTAGAATATACCTATTTTTAAACATGAGAACTAAATTCTCTTTTACTTTTTTATGTAATATTTTGTTATGATTGAATTGTACTATATTCTAATACTATGTACAGTGTTAAAAGTAAATAAATTTATATAATAAAATTAGCCGATTACTTCTAATGTTTTGGCAACAGTGTGTATATTAATTTTAAGAATATTCAGTGTTTATACAACACCACCTCATAATTACATAATCCCGTTTATGTTTATAATTAGTTATGGCTAACACTTGTTAGCAGAATTTATGTATGCAGAACCATTTTGCACATAAATTAACACCAAGTTGAGATTACAGAGATGTACGTTGACGCTTCTGCTTTCCTAGGGTGGTCGGCTAAAATGAAAAATGTGTTCTAATGTCACTCATATTTTTGGTTGTCAATCCTCTCGCCTTCGTTGGATATATGGAAAGTATTAAAAGTACCAAATAAATAATAGGAACATGACAACATACCTGTGAGAACAGGTCTTGTGATCGGGTCAGCAATATCGAGGGCAGTCTTTCCTTCCGTGTTCCTAATGTTAGGATCGGCGCCGTGCTGAAGTAGAACTGCAATGACAAAAGTTGTTACAAGAGCGCAAGCATAAAGGAAATCAATTCAGAAGCACATTCATCTTGTGTAGGAATCTATCTATATTGATACATTAAATGGTATAGAGAGTGGAGTGTCACAATGTTCTAGAAAATATTTTGAAAATTAAAAAAAAATACAATTACTCAGATTCCTGAATGAAAAGTCATATTCTTTATTTAAAAATAATAGTAGCCTAGACGTTTATAAAATATTTGCATTGAGGTACAGATACACATGCTTACTAGTGGCATGCTAATGAGCATGCCACTAATAAGCATGCCCTAACAACTGTACACACTTGCTCATTATTAGCATGCTTATTAGTGGCATGCTCATAAATAAGCATGCTCAAAGCTAACAATCAAACACACATGCTTATTAGTGGCATGCTCTTGTCATAGAATAGAGACGCTCTTGTTCAAAATGGAAACTTTGCAAACTGAAATAGAAAATTTAAGTGAACCAATAAATCAAAACAGTTCCCGAGTTTCCATCTGCACATTTTTGATTTTAGATTTTATAATTTTTATTGTAAGATTTGAATCATTCATGCCTTTTAATAAAGTTTCATAAACATTATTTCTCGCTATATTATTTTTACACAACGGTGACCGAGTATTCCACAGACATTCGTGATTCCTATAATAAGTCACGAAAAGTAATTTTTTATCATCTCCCCAATGCGCCATATTTGTTTCATCTGTCGCGGACAGAGAAGATCGCATTGATAATACTAGCCGCGAAGCCCGCGAATAACATAAGCATGCTCATAATAAGCAAGCCTGTTCACATGCTCAAAAGATATCCCTTCTCATGGTGAATGACCGTGACATGCTCATTACTAGCAATGTGCGTACACACATGCCACTAATAAGCAAGGCCTAAAGAAGGTTGATACTGCGCATGCTCACGTGCCACTAATAAGCATGTGTATCAGTAGCTTTACCGTAATAAATCAAACTTTTTGAATCGAGCTTGATTTAACACATTGTTGTGTGTTCCGTACAGAATACGCGAAGATATGATGCGCAGGTCTCCCGTACTTGACTCGTAGAACAGACCAAGACTGTACAGCGGTAATCGTAAACCCGCTGACAGTGGTTGTTCTAAATATTCACAAAAGTGAATTATCCGGTTGCGGGTAGTCCAGTTGAAGTTCCAAAATCCAAAAACAGTAGGTAGAGCAGAGGTCAGAGGTGTTGAGTAAAAGTCAGATGAAGTGGTCCAGACGGTGTATAAAGCACAGAACGGAATGAATCTGTACGCCGACGGAAGTTTAATTTATACACAAATTTAATACCTCCCGGCTTATTTCCGGGAGCCAATCACAGAGAGTTTTTATCCCGCATTCGCGCACGTGAAATTGTCTAAAAAATAGCTCGGAAAGTTTTATTTACAGAATTCAAAAATTATTTAGAATTTTTACGCCACCCCACCGGGGTTTTCATCACGTCATTTACATGGTGCTATGTCTTGCTTATAGCATGACGTGATTGCCTGGACCCGCAAGACCGAAGTTAATTTTTTATTAAAAAATATATACCGATCGCAGCGGTGTTTGCTCAGGAAAATTTCACAATTAAATTTATAAAATTTGTTAACTATGGTTTAAACATGTTTGTTAATGCAGTTTATAAAGAGCCCACATGGGTGTAACTTTTGATATCAGTTTTAGTTATGTACAATAAAATTTCAGTCACTTATAAATATTTCAAAGTGGGACGCAAAAAATTAATTTTCATTTATTTTTCAGGTGCGCCCCTGACAAGGTAGGTATGTAAAAACATGTAAAATGGATAGATTCTTACACAAGGAATTCAACAAAAAATATTTTAAGTTGATCCGGCTGTTGTAGCGTCCGTAAGACAGTTTAAAGTTTTGACTGAAAAATGACCCTTATTGACATTGGACCATTGCTGATAGTGGTTACGTAAAAAATGTGAAAATTTTTACTTTTTTATTTACATGATTTTCTTTCAGATTTTAGTCTAAATGGCTTTGTTTAGCAAAAATATTATGGTTTGATACCAATTTTATTGAAAAATCCCTCGTTTTTCGTAAATATAAGAAAATCAATTTTGGGTCGAAAATTCTCGTATTTGTTGGTACAAATACCGTTTTTCGGTGGCTGTCGCGCCCGGGACCTTATTAGTGATGAGCCCCGTCACTAGGCCTATAAAACACTGTTAGTTATATGTAGATTTCTCCGAGATCTGACAAGACATGGCTTCGCGACTTATCGGAAACAATCGGTCTGCAGCCCGATTTTCCTTCACATACCAACTCTCTGTCCTCGGATACATATGTTGAAATATTAAACAATATTTCACAATTCTGCCTGTCAGGCCATACAGTTAGCCTTAGGAAATAATATTTCCTGTATCTGTCTTTCCGCCATACAGTTGGCCGTCACTCGGAAATATTCAATAATATTTCTTATATCTGTCTTTATGCCATACAGTTGGCTACACTCACCACCCCGGTCTATCGCAACAGCGATTTTCTCGTTTATTGAAAATAAACATGTGACAAAGTACATTCATATATGTCAATATTTAGGTTCTTACAATAATATGTAATAATTTAAAACATGTCACAACTATTTTATTTTCATAAATTTTCATACATAAATTTGTTCACAAATTTATCAAAGCATAGGACCCGTCTTTACGGTCCTCGGGGTGGTGATGACGCACCGGCGTCCTGCCCGGTCGCCCGTGAATAAGATGACGTCACAGGTCCACCTTGATCGGTGCCCGCAGCGAACCATGGAACTCGGCAATGTCATCTTCTTTGAGGAGGCCCTTTTCAGGGCTATCATTCATCCTGTCCGTTACAGTTGTGGAACAAAATTCAGTTTTTAATCAAGATATATATACATATATATATATATTTATTAAGGCATAATCCAAGAATATGGGAAAGATATATTAAAGCTATTTTTATGGGAAAGTACGTATGGAAGTCTTTTTGGGTGTTCATAGGGCTTACGACCTATTGTATGGCTGGCTTAAGTGATCTTTATACAATGCAACATTCACCAAATCCATCCATGATAGACAACCACATCTATAAAATTTATGGAAGTTGTATATATGTTTAATCTGCACACCTGTGATTGAAAATTTGTTATTCCCATAGACCACTACAGATGTCGCCGTTGGTAATGAGATACTTACATTTAAAGCATCATTTTAGGTAAGTTTGCATAATACACAAAGCTCTGAATAATCCAGGAGCAACAAGAGACCTACCTATGCACACATCAAGTTTGCCTTTGGCGGCGGCCTCATGCAAGGGAGTGTAGCTCCAATTGTCGCGCGCAGAGGCAGGGGCCCCCGCGCCCAGCAGTAGGCGCACCACGTCTGCATGACCGAAGGAACACGCATTGTGCAGTGGGTGCAGACCACCATCGTCACGCGCGTTGATAGACGCGCCTGAACCGAGCAGGAACTCCACAACCTCACGTCGGCCATAACCTACAAGTGTAGACAACAGGGTGATTTCACATTTTACAGATATCTATGAAAATATATGAAATAGATTCAGAAAAATAATTTATATTTTGTAACTCAGTATGGATGGTGTGGGATAATGTTTTCATTCATAATTTTTATCATAAATTTTTTAAAAAATACGATTCCATTAAAACGCGATATGACGTCACTTTGCAGGAATTAGAGATAAAGCATAATATTGTATGGTGTTTGTCACTGTAATTTGTTTATTTTCTATGGTTACTGTTCATCTTCACTTTGTTTTTACTCGTGTTTGCTTGATGTTTATATAAATTTTGCGGTATTTGTGACCTATTTTAATAAAAAGAACTTTCTAAAAACGATGGATTTTCACAAGGAAAATCCGATAACTTACCGAAAATTGATGCTTTAATGACCTTAATAATAGCTTCATTTTTCTCTAACATTATCAGGAGTTTTCAGGAATGAATTTCTAGAATGCGACCACTACAAATTGGCGTGCGAGGAAGGGCATACCTGTCGCGTAACAGAAGTTTCCGGGGTGTAAATTTATTACACAATACATAATGTACAGAATGTCCGGTATATTGGTAATCAAGATGTCACAGCTCCCGAGCAAATACAAAATTGTACCGAATGACAGGGCGAGGGGTTAACGCCGGATGCGGGCGTGGCGGGTTTTAGTTCCAAAGTCGCCTCACAGCAATTTACGTTGGTCAAGCAATAAATAGGGTGATTGTGCTAGTAGTTGGTCATTTTACTAAAAAGTCATGTTTGCAAAATCATTGTACGTTCATTTTGGAAAGGTGGTTTAGAAAAACATGTATGTATTAAAGAATAAGGAGTTTATTTTTATTATATTTATTGCTTTTTAAAATTAGCCTAACCATAATAATTAAAATAATATTTTAATGAAAAATGGCAGTTTTGCCAGTAGTCAGCCACCTATGCGTCAGAAGTCGGCCACTTATGCGTCAGTAGTCGGCCATCTGATTTTAGCACAGGGCCGCCAAACGTCCTTTTGAATTTGCGCTATACAGGCATTTTTTTTAAATTTATGCTTTAGTCCTTTTAAGCTTTCCGACAAATCGTCTAAATTTGTTCATGGGTATGTATAAAATACACTTATCACATACTACATATAAAATACACTAATCACATACTAGAAACTAGAAAGATAATTATTTTTTTCGATTGGGCACATACTAGAAACTAGAAAGATAATTTTTTTTTCGATTGGGCATTTTGGTCATATGTTAAAGCCACTTTCATCTCCATTAATCATCCGATTAAGGTCTTCTAATACATCTTCATCATTGTTTTCTATTAGATGAGTTTTCAAGTCCTTAAACCAACTTCTTATATATTTTGTGTATTCTTAGTGTACGCTAATAATGTTTTCCGCAATTCTGGCTGGCGTAAGAATAATAAATACCATCTTCCTCCTGGTTTTTCATCTCAGAAAGGTGTTTTTATTTTTTCTGTCTTCACAATTGCTGCACAATAGTCGGAAGTCTTTGATTTTTGGAGGGAAATGACATTTTGGTAATGCTATTAACTATTCAACAATTTTGTTTTCATCAGATAACGATATAAAGTGATTTGGTTCCATTTGACGTGTTTTTTCCATTTCCCATCCCTTGATTCAGTCCTGCATTTTTGCCCTAGGAACATCAATTTCCAGACAATTTCTGACAAGCTGCGCGTATTTTTTCCCTTCTCTTACTGCTTAATGGGCTATTTGAAGGCTATCATCAGTATACTGATGAAAAACGTATTTTAGTTTTAGTCACCATTGATACAAAATTAATAATTTCTATATTTAGTTATGATAAAATTAATCTACCAAAACCGTCCTAAAACGCTGCATGGCCGACTAATGGTACATCAATTTTAACACGTCAACCAGTTGTCGGCCCCACACTTCTAAGTAAAAAAAACATATTATCAGTGTGGTAACTAGCGGCCGACCACTGGCTATTAGTAGTGCTATTTTCACTAACATAAAACATAAAATCTTAGTAAATTTTGTATCATTAACAGCGTGAGAGACAAAAATAAAACCAATGTACGCCGCCAGTAGTCAGTCGCCCCGGCCGACCACTGAGTTTTGTAGAAAAAATTGTCCCAGTAACCGACCGCACGAGTTTCGACATAAAAATATTGAAAATGTTTGTTTTATCATTTTAACTCGTGAATTTAGTTCATGTTTTTGCCGATAAATGCTACTTATACAGTGCAAACAAATTAATTCAACTTCTACTTAAAGTGTGAAAATCTTCTTAACGATGGTTCCGAAAAACCAGAATCAAAATTGATAGATAGACCAGCGTCATTTTTTTGTGTGTACTTAAATGATACCTAAAATAAACGCAAGATTTGTGTTTTGTGTTTCTTTCACGGAATAGTGGCCGACTTCTACCATTCAAAAATATTATTGAATTATATTGCGAGTGTCAAGTTTATTCAAGTACAAGTAATTGGTGGCCGACTACTGACGGTGGCCGAGGCACTGGCGAAATCACCCTACAATATCTACAAAACTTTTTCCCAGATGTTATGAACCCACTAAAGAAAAAAGACAGCTTGTTTTGTAAAAAAAACTAATGAACGTCTAAATATGTATGTGTTAAACGTCAGATTGACATAATTGATGCATGACGTCACTTGCGAAAATAAGCATTTTGGCGGATGTTTAAAACAGGGTTCGAGGATATATATCCGCGGATATATATATCATGATGTATATCACAATATTAATGGCTCAATTTTTATTTTTGATATATATCCAAGAAAACTTTGTGCGAATGTTAATAGATGGCGCTAGTTGTATTTAAAAAAAATGCCTGTTTTTTTTAATATCTGCAGTCGTTACTAGATGGCACTAGTTGTATTTTAAAAAGTGCTACGGTTATTTTTTAGTTTTAATTAATTTGTTTCATATGGTCCATTTTTTATTTCACAGAAAGAAACAAACACCCATAACACTACATTAGAAAGAGCATATTTTATGACTTATATATAATAATTGCATATATCGGCTTTTTTCAGTATGCAATTCATTTATTTAATAAATAATAATTCATATACAAAATAAAAAAATTAATTTCCTAATTATCAATTTGTATCAATCGACGTGTGCAAAAAAGGAGAAAAAAAAGTTTGGATATATATCAAATTTTTGATATATATCAGATATATACCAAAAAATCTGTTTTTTTTTTTTTTATTATAAAAATCAGATTTTTTCAAACCCTGGTTTAAAATGGTGATTTTCAAAACAGTTTTTAATGTTAATATACATATTTAAAAAAATCTTTATCATAAACGTATTTTCTAAAACAAAGTTAAGATTTTTCTATTAAAAAAAAAATATCTGAAATTACCCTAGTGTGAGGGCATAATCAAACAATACGGTAGCAAAAACTGATCCTTCCGAGAGTAAGTATCCATGGTACCGTTGAGCATCCTGATTTCAAAATAAAACAGAATTGACTGCGTGCATTGAATCGATTTAGCCATTGTGAGTAGAATTTTGATGTAACTTAAGAGTTAACTGAGGAGTATAAAAGCAAAGGCAGCAATATCCCACTCAGGTGTTTCTGAGATAAATACAATAAACCTGTCACTGATCGAGGAAATTTCTCTGGAATCTATGAAACCTATATCTTATTAGAAATAAGTCTTTAAAAACAGTTGCCACGTCAGTTTTCCTTTTATGTATGTGCATAAACAAATATTTAACTTTTAAGTATGGATATTGCCATGTTCACTACCAAATAGTGGAAGGATTTGGCTGTTTTTGCTTTTCACAGTTATTAGGAAATATGATTTTGGAAGGGATAGAGCTATATTTCCGAATTAGGTATATTCTAAATAAATAATCCTTGGTTACTCCAATAAAAACATTTTTTAAATTTTTGATTTGATTTTATATCCATCAACTAATCTTCCACTTTTGGTATTTTTCTTTTTATTATTAAAGCTAAATGTAGGCTTTTTGACTAAGGAGCAACTTATTTAATTATTTTTTATTTTTCATAAGTGCAAACAGAGCATAGTATAATTAGCATGTTTTAATAAATAATTATCCAAAACGGCCTTGCAAAAGCAACCAGTATTTCTTCAGGTTTGTGTTTTCTGGGATATTATGCCGTGTTGTTACGACGAAAGGTCGTAACAACACGGCATAATACCCCAGAAAATACAAATCTGAAGATCCCGAGTGGCCGTGAAAACCTAAGAACATTCTTAACCAGTACTTCCTCCTATTTTTTTTATAAAATAGTTTTTAATCAACTGGATTACTTTTAAAATAGTCAAGAAAAAATCTAAACATATTCGTATTTCAATAAAATGACAACACGCAAAATAATTTATGCTTGAAGATTGAAATGTTTCATAAGTTTTTGCCCAAATATGTCCCAAACGGAAGTACAGTTAACTGTCATTCACGGTCGCATTTCGTCTCGCTTTCCAAAACAACTCATCGCAAATCCGGCAATGTGATTCGCAATTCAACACACTGCTCTGGATTGCGAGAACTGGATTTATAACAAAGGTATTGCAAAATCCCTTGCCTTTCACTAAACTGCAGAAGGTCTCCGCTGACATTTGTCAACACAAGAAAAAAACAAAAAAATTGACATTATGTTAGTTGGTGTTTAAACAGAATAGCCCGCATTCCACAAGGATATTTCCTCAATAATTTGTACGATTTAACATATTATTTTCATAGATACACATTTCGATTATCGATAATGTTTATATATTATTATTACCTGCGGCAAAGTGAAGAGGTGTGGATTTCCTCCCAGCCGTGTCCCTAGCGTTGACTGTCTGCGGAGTGACCAACTTTTTGACGCGAACAATGTCACCGGTTTTACACGCCTCAAACAACTCTCTGAGCGGATCCGTCGGCGAATTTGGCAGAGAATCCAGCGTGGACGCCAAAATCGACCGGCGGCTCGACATTTTGGCTCAATCAGCGACGGAATTGATTATTTACGACATCATATGTTCACGGCGATATCCATCAACTAGAAACTAGAGATGGGTCGTTCTTGTTCATGAACGAACTGCTATTTTTGAACTGTTCACCGTTACGAACAAATGAATTATTCTGTTCATTTTCACCAACAACCGTTCATCAGACCAGCCGCCATAAATGATGTCACATATCGTGGCTAAGGAATGAAAACACTGGAAATTGATAAGCGATTTATTAACTACTGATTAAGGAATGAAAACACTGGAAATTAATAAGCGATTTATTAATTACTGATTGATTAACTATTCAATGTACATAGTAACTTAACACTATTAAAATTAATGCTATTCTTTAAATTACATTTTTTCGCAATATATCACTCGTTTATGAACACTTTATTTCGTGGGGTAACACGTATTTATCATTCTCAGGATATTAATTAGAACATTCCAATTATTTCTCGCTCACAGTATTTATCGAATATTCTTGTTGCTAAAGCAGGCCGAAGACACAGCAAATACGATGTGGGGTTGATGATTGAAATTATAGCTAGACCGCATTCAAAAGAATGTGCGGAAACGCACTTTCTTTGCCGTGCGCAGAAAAGACGTGGTTTATTAGTTCAAATTCAACGTTTCGAATAAAATTTTGTAGCATGTTACGCAAAAGGTCAGTTTACACGGTGTTACGAACGTGAAAATTATTATTATTGTAGTGAAAAAAATTTTTCGAGAAACTTCCGAAAAATTATATTATTACCTAGGTTACTGTGGATTATTATTTGATAACAAATTTCATTATTTTCTATAAACTTCCAAACACATTTTCTCATAATGTTCTAGATAAATGTTTGAATTTTTGCCTATACAATGACGTTTTCAAATATTAAGTCTTCAGTTCTTCCGAATAAACCGACATTTTATTATCTTACGAGTTTTTATTTTTAATTATTTAAACCGAAAAGATTAACGGAAACTAGTGCGAGAAAATATACAGCAGTGAAAATTTAAGCAGTGATTCCGAGTAATGTGTGGTTTTTGTTTACGGGTTTGATTGAATGTTTATTTATTGTAATGGCTTAGTGTAAAATAAAAAATGTGTTGTTACAATCCAATAAATGAACACAAAAGAAGCATTTCTAGTAAGTAAGTAACCTTTTTTTAACTAAAAAAATATATTTATTTAGAATATCACATTGAGGCTTGTAATACGGGCTTGCCAGGCCACTTTGCCCCCGCTTTCTTCATACCGGACAGCACAGGGAATGATCTTTTGAATGTGGTAGACCTATAGTATGAAATTGAGTTTGAAGTAAGTAATATATTGTTTTTATTTATTTATTTTGTACCTTTTATTCTTTTAAAAATAAAATATAATAAAATAATATTTCATTAAAAATAAAATATTAATATTAATTAATTGAATTTTCGTTAAAATAGCTTTGAACAATTGTTGGTGAAAGTGAACTGAATAGTTCATTAGTTCGGAAGGGTGAACAGTTTATAAAGAACAGTTTGTTAATTATCGAATTATTTCTAAAGTCCGTCTAACTTATCTGAAGAATGGCCAAATTTGGAACTAACGACGCCATATTGGATTATCTACAGCTGACAGACCTTTGACAGACTTTGTTTACAGAGGGGTTCACGACTGTTTCGATAGTTTTTTAAGAAAATTTTAGATTGTCACCATGTCAAAACCCATTAAAAGCGGTGTTCGGGAAATAATCTTGAAAATGCACACGTTTTTTGAAGAGGAACAACGTCTAAAAGCCCCAATTATGCCGTTTGATTTTGTTCATAGACTTATTGCCGCCACTTCAGGTTAGTGCTGCCATGCAGTTATAATGATTTTTCCATACTTAGTTTTTTATTTTACTATTATACAATTTCTTCAGGTATTTCTGAATCGGCAATTTACAAAATAGTTAAAGAAGGTAAAGTGGCCGTGGAAATGGGCATTAAAATATCTACACCCGGAAAAAAAGAACAAGGATAAGTGGAAAAATTGAATTAGAAGCCGTAAGATGAGAAAAGTTTTAGAACATATTTTATTCGATAATTTTTTACATAGAATTTTTATTATTTATACTTTTTATTACATAATTCATTTACGAGTTCATTTGTATAAACATCTTTTTTCAAAAATAAACTTTTTTATTTATGCACATTAAAGACTGGTTGCATCAACTTACTTTATAGCAATAGTTCATTTAAAGCATAGATTTTTACGAGAGCGAGTTGTTTGATCGGTGGAAAATGCAAAATATCTATGCTTTTAACGAAAGATTACTATAAACCAAGTTAATACAACGGCCCTAAACCGTTTGATATCCTTAGGTGTTATCGAGTTAAATATGGTGGTCATGATCATTAGGTATGAGACACCGAATAAAACCGGCGCCACACTGCGCGGATCTTCCGCCGCGTCTCTTCTGTCGTGGAAAATCGCTACATTTCTTTCCATACAATATGCGCTTATTAAACACACTACGCGGATGATCGGTCGATCTATTTGCTTTGCCGATTTGGCGCAACGGAAAAAACGCGGTGGAAGATCTGCATAATGTGGCGCCGGCCTAAAAGAATTATTATTGTTTGTTTTTTTTCCTGAAAATTGTATTTTTCTTTGATTTTGAAAAAACGCCATTTTGTGACATTGTGTATTTTACGAATGTATATTTTGATAAATTTATTTGTACGTTAGTTTACATTTTTTGTTTTTTATCGTTTCGTATACTGCTTAATAACTTGTTTAAGAAAAAAAGAATTTGCAAAAAATTCCCTACAAATGAGATAATTTTTAGACCATGGGCAGTACCACAACGATTGGGACGCCCTCCTTTATTCTCCAGATAAGTTGGACGGACTATACTCGCTAGTCGCTAGTGAATTTTGCAATTCCGCTATATTGTCCATAGAATAAAAAATATAATGGACCCTTTACATATTGGGTCAACCTCGGAAGAGCGCCAACGTCGCCGCACGCCCAAGAGCGTTCACACATTAGCGCATGACTTATTGCTGCCTAGCGAAGCGCTTGAGATGGACGAAATATTTACAATTTCGCTCTATAATTTTACAAACATATTCTCTGATAGTATATCTATCGATTAAAGAAAAAGAAGTGTTTTTTTCATATTTTTACGTAATTTTTTTTTCGTAATTTTTCTTTTTTTTTTGTATATAAATAAATAAATACCGTCATTTTTTACGAGTTACAGCTAGTTGAAAATAATTAATTTTCCTAAAAAATATTTTTACTCTATACACCTACCTAATCGTCGCTGTATATGTAATAAATCCTGTGTGCCGTTTACTACATTCTGAGTTGAAAGAATCAATTTGTCAATTTTTCATATAAATAATGGAGATAATATATTAAAAAAACATTGTGTTCTTCTGGAAAGTCTGCCTAGTAATTATTTAAAATATTTTTTATAAATGTCTGTGCAATTATTTTTTAAAACAGTTTTATTAATTTATCTCAGAATGTACTAAAGCGTCATATAGGATTAATTATATATACAGCGACGGTATATTGTTTTCATTGAATTGATATTTATTGTTTTATTTTTTCTTTAATAATTTATTATATTGCCTATTGTATAAAATTACTATTTCTAATTTTAATTTCATTGACATTTCGGCGATCTTAGAAACACGATAGGGCGATTCTTCGAAACACCGAAAAAACATGTCCTTCATGAGTTAGTCTATTTTCATAGCACAAGCATTTAGCTTAGTTTGGAAATAGTAAGAATATTGATGTGACACGTATTCCGTGTTCGCATCTCTATTTAAAAAAAAAATATCGGAATTTAATAACCAAAAATGTGGTCAGGGGCCCCTTCACTGGTTCTAGATAGTCGAAGGCCCCCAAGTCCTCCGAGTCCTCCCCTGGATGTAAAAATAATTATTTATGAATTCATTATTGATTTTATAATAAATTGAATTTAAAATAACATTTACTTCTCATTTATCTATATTTTTTCTAATTAATGTATGCAAAACCTCATACTTTCTGCTTTTGTTATCATTCATCTGGCTGAATAATTCATCTATACATCATAAATCATAAACTACTGAGAGAAAATTAATCCCTTTCAAATATTTTATTATATTATATTGATGTACCGGAATATGACGCGAAGCAAGTTATTAATTTTGTCCTAGGGCAATACCGAGATCGAAGCGCCCATGCTTCGAAAATTACGCGCCATCTGGTCACAGCCAGAACAGCCCCGGCATGTTCGATCGTTTGTCCGAGGACGAAATATGTGACCTATTGTTTAAAAAAATAACATTGCGACGGACGATCGCCCTTAGGATAGCCCACCATAAAAATAATACGAAACAATGAAATTAGAAAGTTAGGGATGCCGAGGGCATTGAGCATCGCCGAAGACGTTAAGAGTGCACGGCCTTTTGTTAGGATGAACAATACGTTCGCAACCTTTTGTTCTTAGGTAACATCTCGGAAGGGTAAAAAACGGGAAACCTTTTCTTGCAGCGGGACGTATATCTCTAACACCGATTAAACAACAACAACAATAAAAGAACATCTTGGCCTAGTGTTAACACGTAGGACAATAGTTTAGAAAGCTGCGTTTTGTTAGAGACGTCGCCAATTGTTTTGAAACACATTTTTTAGAAAAACAAGATAATAATTCCGAAAGTCGTCGCAGGAAGCTTGCTATTGTCCTCGACAGACAATAGAGATGTTTTAGAAAGCGTTGACATACCGATTCAACACATGGCGTCGGCGATACTCTCCGCGAAATGTATGATCGTATAAATTATTATGATTATTATATGAGCCGCTGACACAAGGGCGCGAGGATTCCGCAACGCACGACCAGGCGGTCATTATCAATAAAGATAACAGGGGTCAATCAATTAAGAAGGTAGAATCTGAACTAGAAATTGAGGCAAAGTGGTAATTAATAATATTAATGTATTTCACCCGATTTCTTTCCGGTGTAATATGTACCTAATTAATGATAGCAACCGATACGTTTAATTTAAGTAATGTAATGATAATTTAGATAGCCCATGCCATCTCTGTAGGTGGATGTTACTCGTTTTATATCTAATTTTCTCATTTATTCTTTGTTCTATTGTTAAGTACCGAAATTAACGGGACATTGCAATTTGAAATAATAACGAAATCATCCCGAATTAATCTAACTTGTAGCAAATAATAAAAAATGTATTGATCGTAATGAAAGGAAAAAAACTTGATTGTATTATTGCCGACGATAGTATGTCCAATGTAGGTGAAATTAAATTGATTGTGTGTATAGTTTTTTTTTACTGTGCTTTTTAAACTGTTAATGTAATATAAGGGGGTTGTCCCGCTAGTTGTTAGTTTGAGCGGCTGCTGGAAATAATGTTAATTCATTAGTTTATATTATTTATTAAGGAGAGCGTTAATCTATCAGAGATTATGCAAGCTCTCGATTATGATTTTCCTAATGTTTGATATTGATAACCCAATGTAATAGAATATTATCTCGTGAAAAGATGTAACACAGTTGACGAGATATAAGATTTCAACTTTTTAGCCTTTTGAAATCTGTCTGCAGAATGAATTTTAAAAACATATTTTTATACTAGTTGTAATATTTGATTTGTAGTTGATTGTTTGTTGCGTTGTTCCCAAAATATGTATCACTCGATATACCTCGTTTAATATCAAGAGACCGCTTGGGGTTTTTGTAATCGTACGAATTCCTTTCAAGACATAGAGCTGAGGAAAGGAAAGACGAAAAATGTGCACGCGGGATTTATAACCGGACAAAATAGTTTAATTAATTGCAAATAAGTAAGTGCCGTGTTGGAGTAAACATTAATATTACTTTAGATCGAGGCTTTCACTTCTTATGTTTTCATGTATTACACCTAGGTGAATAATGTTAATTTGTGAGTTTTAATTATTTTTAAGAATAATGTTAATCTGTCATTGGTTATTCAAGCTCCCAATATTGTGCTTTTTTAAAAAATTTAATATAATATAAGGGTTATCAGTATCAGCTTGAACATATACCTATTTTTCGTACTTAATCTTCGTTTAATCCATTGTACATAATTATGGAGATGTTTGAATATGCACAATAATTAAAAGAAAAAAAAAACTTTTTTATACAAATTTATAAGTTGTAGGAATATAACCTATTTATAAACATGCAATTATTGTTTTGATTACTCGTTTAAGCAAGATTATTTGTCGGTCTGTTTTAAAATAGTTGTTTTAATCTAGTAATAATAAAACTCAAATAATTAATTTAACTCTTTACGATATACCATTCACTTTTGTATTTGTCCGCTTTAAAAACATAACGAAAATTCTGAAGGTAATTAATTGTAGTAAGGACTTTCGCTATTGGTAGAATTTCAAAATAATTCTTGTTTGGAAAATTTTCAGTTGGCGGTGCCCGTAACAACAGCATCGCCGATCACTCTAGTAACTCCTGGAGGAGCAAAAGTTCGAATCGCTACCGAGTGCTGTGACGCACCGCCACAACGCCTAAGTATCAGTGCCGCCGCGACGCCTCAGTGTAACACCGCGACGGAGAACCGACGCTCCGCCGACGACTGCACGAGTACCCCGACGACGCCAGAAGCCGTAGACGAAACCTGCATCCACAGAGGAGGACCAGTAGAAGCCGCCGCCGACCGAAAGAAGCGGCACGAAGAAGACATCCTTCACGTTCTCCGCAAACAGGTTTACCCCAGCTTAAAGACTTTTTCTCCCGCTCGCCTAGTTCTACCAAAAGGGTTCTCGTCACCACCCGTTTTAGCTTTAAGATCAGACTCTGTATGTGCTTTGTTTTTTTGTTGTTTTCTATTTTGTTTCCCTCTCTAGATTAAGATTAATTTAAATTGTAAACTGATTACCACTTTGCTTCGTTTTATGTAGATTATTTGCCACTTTGCTCAATATAGAAACTTGTAAAATTGTTTTGATTTTATTTTTTTATATCCCTTCACCCGCCTCGAGATATCAGTGTCCCAGTCAGTCACCTGACGTTTTGATTGTACCTAGGGGAGGGCGGAACCGCCGGCGTGCGTTGATCTGAGATCTCCCGGCCGGTTTATCACGCAGTGATTTCATATCACCTCAGACCCCACCCCCTACTAAGGTAGATCAATATGTACTTGGAAAAATTACTGTTTTAATTTAGATCCAATAGCAAAAAAAAAAATGAGAGCCAGACGAATTAGTCAAAAACACTCGTTTTCGAAGAATCGCCCGATAGACTATAACCCGATCAGCGGACGGTGACGAATAAAATAACGGCCAATTTGTGATCACCACTGGCCAGCGATGCTATGATTCCTTAAATGTGTGCTCAAAAAAACGACAACTTTGCCAATTCACGCCAATGCCGGCCAACGTCCGCCAACTTGCGCCAAAACCTCCTGTACATATTGGTCCAACCTCAGCCAATGTGTACAGGGCCCTTTATATTGTCGCCTCTATTGTGAATTGTCTATTGCCTTTGTCTATGATTCCCCTCACAACTTTTCTATAGTCCGTCTAACTTATAGTCCGTCTAACTTATCTGAAGAATGGCCAAATTTGGAACTAACGACGCCATATTGGATTATCTACAGCTGACAGACCTTTCACAGAGGGGTTCACGACTGTTTCGATAGTTTTTAAAGAAAAATTTAGATTGTCACCATGCCAATGAGGTGCGGTAAAAAATACTTTACATTTATTTATTATCTTTAAATTTATAAATAAATACATAATTTAAAAATACTTTACATTTGAGATGTTATATAGAAATTTATTGAAGAATACATCTTTCAAAGTCAGGCTTTCACTTTGTGGTGACATTATTAATAAATAAATATATCTGTATTATTTGTCAACTTTAGTTTAAGGCTCAATCTGAGAAAATGAACATTGTTCCCGAAACATGTAAAAAACCAATAAAAAGTGGTGTAAACAAAATTATAATAGATTTATTTTTTTATCTATAAAGTTGAAAATAGGGAATTTTTAATAAAAATTAATTAAACCTAAATTCAAGATTACATTACATATATAATAATTAATATTGGACTCCTGAATAAGGAACATAGTTAGGTATAGAAAATTTTATTCCCTACAAGTTTGTTTATCATTTATATGCTAAAGTTGAAAAGTAAGGAAATAACACAATAATTAAATTTTAGCATCCCTTTTCAGGTAAATATAAGAAGTCGAGATCGATCGAATAAAATATTGATTTTAGAAAAATATCTAGCCGGCCTGTTAATTAATAATAGTTCAATAAAAAATAAAATAATTAAACAGAATTGTTTTATTTTATACAGCGTAAAATTGGGAATTCACCGAATCGTCGCACGTGACATCACAAAAAATCAAGTAAAAAAATAATAGATAATAGCTTATTAAGCCTATCTCGCCCTACGCATGTATTCAAATTTCAAATCTCTAGTCATAGTTCGTGTACACAGATCTGCACTCTATGGTAGTGTACTTTAGAGTTGAAATGAAATTACCCGTCGAGCCGTCTATGACGTCTATGGCATCTACAAGTCGACAGTGAGAGATGAGAGAGAAATAAACGGAGACGTTTTGTCTTGCTCTCGCTCGTTGCTTTGCATTGCGTTAATCTCGAATCGTCCACCGACCACGGCGTCCGCTGTCCACCGTCTACGAATTCAACTAGTCCATGCGATAAACGTAAACGGTCGACGCGTCGACGTCCACGGTTGATTTCAACTAGTCCGTCC
>JADDOH010016282.1:0-18107 GCA_016648135.1 Agrypnia vestita | reverse complement strand
TTTAAATATTGAATTTTCGGTTTGAGACCTTGAACGTAGTGTAGCGGATGTCTAGCCTGGATAAATTGGATACGCGTGATGCAATAAACCTTGGAGAGCTATGCTCGTCCGAATGCGGTAATCATTGGAGGCTCTACGAAGTTAATTAAATTTGCTCGCCTCATCAAGCGAACCTGTAGGGAGCTAACGAATTCAGATTGATCGCCCCCCAACTCGGCGAGGCGATGTTTCTAATTAATTGTCTAGGAGTTGTAAGTCTTGTGGATACACCGCGAATAAAACATTGTGATATCGGTATCTTGAAATCAATAATTACGTACCTATATATTATTAGCTGTTACCCGTCGAGAATGATGGTACTACATGTCGGTTCCTAAGGAATAAGTATTTATTTATTTTATTAAAAAAAAAATTCTCAAAAAAATACCAAAAAAAAAATTTCTTCCTCTAACGCAGCAAAATTATTTTTTGGTGACATTATAATTATTTCTATAAAATATTTTTAAAAAAAATTCAAAATAAAAATTTCGTTAAATAAATTTTTTACTATAAATAAGTTACGGATGTTACACGGAGTTATGGGAAAAGACAGACAGACAAACGGACGGACGAACAGACAAACGACGGAATTATTATAATTGGGATTTATTATTATTATGTTTATAAATTGATTTGTGATTATTTTCTATGATAAATAATATGATAAATAAATAAATAAATAATGATCATAGATTTGACTTAAAAAGAGGGGTGAAAACATTAAATACCAATAATAAAGGTTTAAAAGTAAATAATTTAGAAATTTTTTTGCGAAAAAAAATTTTTATCGCACAATTTTTTTAAATAAAATAAATACACACTTTTCCTTAGCTGCAATTAAAATAAGGGAAGTATTTTTTCTTTATGAAGTTATTTGTTCTTGTTATTTCTATATTTATTTCTGTATTTCTTCGACATTAAACAATGACATGTAACAATTTTGTTTGAAGTTTTCATTCATTTAAAGTACACTTGTGTAATGTATACCTTATAAAGCATTAATAAATAAAAAAATAAAGTAAAAAACATTTAAATTTTTTACTAGGTCCCACGGTCCACACCTGGGCAGTTAAAGGTTAATAAAACTCGTATTAATTACAAATATTTTATTTGCTACCCGCAGCTGCGATTTTGCGACAATATCTTGCAATTGAAATGTATTTGTATCAGCAATTCCATTTTCAACAAGTTGATTCTGAATAAACTCAGCACCTCCCAGTGTTCGCAAAGCTCGACAATAATCCACTTCAGCAGACTTTCAAACGTCGCTGACGGATAAAGGCCAGTCGCATTTATTGCACGTTTATCAATATGCAACAAAACGTTTTTGTCGACGGATCGCGAACACTCGGGAAGTTTGCTAATGGTTTGTTTTGACTCTTGGCGTTCAAATGCAGACGCTTTGAAAATCTGAACTGGATTTTTATAATTTTCGCATCTGACAAAATATAAAATAACTACTACCTACAACCGATCAAAAATGAATTTTTTTACTGCTTTTCCTGTGCCGCAAATTAAACGTGAGAAAAAAGCACCTTTAACGTCTTGGGATCATTAGTAACAGACGTTATTACATGGAGTATAATCCTTTATTTCTTTCTATGCGTCATTATTTGATATACATATATCATTATTTGCACCATCTAGTAGCGCTAGTGACGGATACAGTTACATAGAGAATTATGTTTTTATTTATTTTAAAACTAACTAACTCAACTAAATATCACGCCTTTTTGCCGCAAGGATAGGAAGACAGGATACAACGCAATATTATTCTATTCAAATTCATTCATCGTCTCATGCATGCTCTACGGTTCTTGAGGTTTTTAATAGGGCCGCCACCTTCCAATAGTTATTGCATCTGATCGTGCCCGGTCTTTCGTGGACCTCTATTTCAGCTGATGCTTCAACACTTGCCTCATATATTTTCTTAACCACCCTCTCCTCACTCGTATTCTACATGATCAAAACATCTCAGCGATCCTTTATTTATTCTATCTATCACACTATGTCAGTATTAAATTAACTTCTAATTTGTTCATACCTCACTCTATCCACCAAATATTTTCCATAAGAACGCCTCAGTGACCGCATTTCCACCACGTTCAGCCTGAATTCATTAATTTTTTGCCAACTTCAAGCAAAAAATCTTGCATGAATCAGAGTTGGCACTAGAAAGACATGATGAATCGCTAGTCTTTTATCCTTTGACAGATTCTTATTGTTCATAATTTCTTTCAAAGCGCAATTTACTTTGTTTCCAGCAGTATCTCTCCTTCATTATTCGTGTCATCTGGTACTACTAGTGACGACATTGTTACAAAGAATATTATATTTCTTGTTGATTTATGGAATTTTTTGCGGGATGAGATTAAAAATGTAATTACTAAAAATCAGATGTTTTGTTAGTCTTGTAATTCTGATCTGCACCAAGCGTATCCTGAATGGTCTTGCTTTGGAAGCCTTTTTGTAAGTTTTTTGCTGCGTGATCCTGTATGGGGAATGGGGTCGGTATTCTTCAGAAACGCTGACGTCCTGGGACCTAAAAATGGATGTGTCCTTCCTTCGTATGATAATTCCAAGTGGCACCGGCGCCATCTCTGACTACAATGATCGTTTCAATATTGAAATTTATGTAAAATTAGCTATACCTAAGAAAACATTATTTTTATAAAGAAGAAAATTTTATTTTTTAACAAACAGACCATCAACAAATTGTCATTGATCCTGAAAGTCCTAGCATTTTAAATATTTAGAGTTTGTCTAAATTTTTCAGAACAAACTTTTCAATATATTATGGATGTCATCTATAATATATTGATTGATTAATAATATCCCTGTGACAAAAATCCAGTACTGTTCTGAAAAATTTGGACAAACATAAAATATTCTGAATGAAAATACTGGTATAAAGGAGTTACAAAATTTGAAATAATATATCAGGTGTATTCTTCTGTACTGCTTATAATTCGGAAGAATCTCATTACACATATAAAGGATATTGCTAAGAAACTCAAAAAAAATCAAAAAATAGATGTCTAATCAGTGACATCTACGGTCATTTAGGGGTAATGAAAAAGCTTTGGATGCCGGCCGCACTGAGGATTGTCGCAACACGATACATGCTGTATAATTTAAATATATACAACTTCCAAAATTTAGTAGACATGGTATTCTAATATGGGTGGAAATGGCGAACGATAGGTCGTAAGCCCTAAGTACACTCAAAGACTTCTATACCTACTTTTCCATAAAAATATAATTTTGTCTCTGTGAGACATCTATAATATATTGATTGTTCAATGTTTTCGATTTACGCGATTTTGCATAGCAGGATGTGATTACAGGATGAATTAATAGCGTTAAGTGAGGTTTTCCTGTACACGTACAGAATATAATATTACCTTTCATTTTGGTCGATCGGCGAGGAAATCCAGTCATGGTGAAAACCTTTTGATCTGTAATATACCGATTCATGGAATGAAAACGACCCAATCGCCATATTCGACGATAACGCAATATTTCCCGACGAGGAAATAACAATTTGCATAAAGCGGCAGAAGGAAATGGAATAAATCGAGTCTCATTTAGATGAAATGTGAGACGAGGATTTGTATTCCAGATGAAACGTGAAGGGTCGCCTTTTTAGGGGAGGCTTTTAAGACGACAAATTATTTCAATCGAAACGATCGGTGAAAGGGTGAGTAATGACCCGGCTTCAAGTGGTTCTGTACGAGAAAAAACTTTACGTGTTTGTCGTGCGAAGCGTGTGTCGCGTGGTTTTACAACGAAATTCTAACGTATTATCATTTGAAGTATGATAACAAATAATAAGAAAAAAAACAGATGAAAATCAAGGTATCTATGGATTCGGTGTTAATATTGTAGACATTATCCATGATGATTATTAAATAAATATAATAAGTTTGTGAGGGAAAACAAAGGGTCCGCTGTTCTCTAAAAAACAATGTTTTCATCTAATGTTAACATAAGTTATAGTAACATAACTGTAATACTTAGATATATGGTATCGCAGACTTTTTTTGTATATATTAATGTCCTCTATAAAACTGTAGTACATTACTTTGCTCTATTGGCAATAATTTCCGCAGCGTACGCAATATAAGGTTTTTTTTTCGTAATTTTTTCACGCGTTGGGTTACATTATCGAAGTTTTCATACAGATCCCTAACTTTTTTGAAAATATTCTATAACCTATGTTCATCAGGGATAATGTAGGATTCTAAATGTGAAAGAATTTTTCAAATCGGTCCAGTAGTTTCGGAGCCTATTCAATTCAAACACACAATCAAATCTTTCCTCTTTATAATATTAGTATAGATGAAATAAATGTAATACTTCTTTAATTATTACACTGTATTACACAATAGACAATAATTAACGCACTGACACGCGCCATGACTATACAACCAGATCGACAGGACGAACCAGAGAATAGCAATCACAAACAACGTGTATGGTGAAAGAAAAAGAGAATATATTGTTCCAAGAATCTTTAGTATATTAGATAAAAAATTCTTCAATGTGATGCAAGATAAAAATACTCTATTGGCTTCAAAAAAGAACAAGGTTAAAAAAATATATATTAAAGCTATGTGCCTACTCATACATTTCTTTACTCAAAATTTCTAATTTTAATTTGTAATGATTGTGATTATTTTTATATAGGAAAAACGTGTAGAAATTTCGAAATTAGAATTAAAGAACACTTAAGGTGTTTAAATAGTAATAATTATTCTGAATTTGCTAACCATCTTTTGGCTACGGGTCATTCTTTTGATATTAATAAGGGTTTACAAATTTTACATACAAATTATACAGAATCACAATTTGATAAATTAGAAATTTTGGAAATAAGAAAGAGTGTAAATAGTAAATTGAATATTATAAATAATCAGGTCCTTTTTGCAAATAGTTATCTTTTAAATTTATTTTCATATTAATTAGGTACTTTATATTATTATTTTCCATATATAACTTTTTAATATTTTGATTTATACTTCGATTTTTAAATATTATTTTTGTTTTCCTGTTGAAGAAGCCATTGGCTTTGAAACATGTTGATTTTTTTCAATAAATAAGTGGTTTAAACAAAGTTAATTTATATTAATTATACTTACGTATATTGTTTGTATTTATTCAATTATCCTTGTTATTTCCAATATTATGTATTTAAGAGTTAACATTTATTACATATTGAAATGGTGTAATTGTAAAAGCATTAACTGTATTTATTGTATTAATGTTCGTGTAATTTTCCATCATTTCGCCAAATAATTTTTGATATAAATAAACTCACTAAAATATTCTATGTTTATCATTTGATAATGGCATAATCTACCGAAACGATCGTTCTGGTTTGGATAATAAAAGTATTGAAGTGTTAAAATGATGTTCTAAAATTAAAAATGGAGTTCTTTTCAATAAATAACGCCAATTTAAAAAAAAGTTGAAATATTTTATTACTCCCTTTATATTAACTCGTGGCTTCTGCTTGCTTGCTTGCCGGCTTGCCGTCGAAAAAACTTTGAATCGATTTTTGACCCTTTTCCCGTGATCCAATCGAGCAGACTTGTGGCGACGATCAAGAAGATCTATCAAAGTTTCGTTAAAAAAATTAATAACTATAGTATAATTTCGGATTATAGAAATTTTAATGGTTTTTTCAAATTGGAATCATTACAAAAGTTTGATTATTAGCAACGGCGGCCCGATAACGTCGCGGAATATTTTCTAAATTTGAATTACTCCTTCGGTATACATAATAGGTACTTCACTACGAATTTCTAAAATCTAAATTGACTGACAAATGTTTTTAGAATTTAATCTTCAAAGCATGAAGTTTTTTATCAAAGCTCAAAACATCAGACATTTTAGAAATATATTAAATTACTGTATGTTTTGTGTTGTGTTATATGTTTTAATTCGTCTTTAATTGTTTTTATATTTTACAAAGAAAGGGAGTATCATAAAACTTGGTTTCTATCGGTTACTTTTTATTTAATGTGTATTTATTTTCAAATGATTGTAGAAGGAATTCAGAGCATCGCTGACTGCCAGTTTACATCTCAGTCCAGTAGATCGAGTACATTAGATTGTAGTGTCTGGCCAGTTTGTGTTTGTTATTTTGTGAAGCGCTACAGCAGGAGCTCAAAGCGGCTATGCAAGGAAGTACATCCCTTACTGATCTGTATTCAGAGCGACACAAACACAACCAACCCTTTAAAGGCTAAATTAACTTGTTTGTTTTAAATTTATTTCTAGCCATTCGACGTTTTATACCATTCACTTCAGCGATACTAAAATAGGCGCATAAAAACATTTTTTTTAAACATTTTATTACAGATCCTTAAATCAAGACATTAAAGCGAGAAAACAACACAAACTATTTGAGCTGTTTTTTTGAGGCTCTCAAAAACGAGGACACGGGTTTATTCTCGAACCTGTACCGTTTTATTGGCCGACGATATTATAACCCATAAAGCGATATATAAATGTTTACGATCAAATTAATTTCGCGAGGGCTCGAAAGGGTTATTTAAACCGTGTGCAGATAACAGGATAAATAAAATTATATGAAGGGTTTAAAAACACAGTTAAAAGTCGTCCGCCCGAACTGAATACGTAAATGAAAGTAATATAATTTCGGAGGAAATTCTCACGAAACGAGGTTTTTTCCGATTCAGAGAAATTCCGTGAAGTTGAGCAATGCCTTAAATAAACAGCAAATTAACTATCTGCTTTGGAAAAACTTAATTTTATGTAAAAAGTTAATTTGTAGCGTAGACTTAACAAACTGTTAAAGTAACCATTTAAATGTTTTAGCGAGCAAACATTTATCTTGTGAAATAGTATTTATTTTTTAAAAAATCTGCTGTATCTTCATGTTTAATTACGTAGATAATCAAAACCATCGTTAATGACACTGTTAAAAAAAAATCCCTTCGATAATTTCTTAGATAGACTTTTTTTGTAATTGCAAAATTACAAAAAATTGTAGTGAGTACCTAACAAGTCAACTTGGAGTGAGTACCTATATTGAGGCCATCCTCTACTTGATGCTTTCAATCTTCTTATTCTTCTTTTGCTTCATCTAGGACTGCGTCCTGTCATTGCTCGGAGCCTGTTCCTGGGATACAGATGTCATCTTTTATGTGGTCTTCAATGCATGCTTCCAATGTTATCATTAAATACATCGCCATGATCGCTCAATTCATTTAGGAGTTGCACACTACGCGTTATGGTGTGCTAACTCATTACATCCGTTCTGCATTTTGGGACATGAAATAGCGCGTGACCTCGATTTCGCAAATTATTATTTGGTTCAAATAGGACTAAGTCTCAAGCATATTCGGAGCATCGATTATATTTCTTAAAATTGTAACCCCCAGCATGACTAGGCCCTTCTGTCTGCGCGACTCGAGGCTGCGATAGTTGCATTCCTTCAGCAGTACTTCATGGTTCATGAATGTAGGATATTCTCCTGTTCTGCACATGTATAAGTAGCGCAAGAATTTGTTTCGAATCTGCTCAATCATGTCGATGTACACTTTTTTTGGTGTGGGCTCCAAACTGCAATTCCATATTCCAATTTTGAACGAATAATGAAATTGTACATTAAACTCACTTTTAACTCGAAAATTCTTTTATCCATGTCCGATCAATGAGATCTCCAATCCCATTGAGAGCCAAACTTTCGAAACCGTACCAAGATTCACGGTTCTGCTAGTCTAGTTTGAGGCATTCGTGGCTACAACAACCTGTCGAAGTCGTCGCGCTAAAACGTCACAATAATACTTCTAATTTAAAAATTTAAAATTTGAGTCATTTTTGACCTGCACATGTCGTAGGAAGAGATTCTTTATTGAAGCCTTTTTAAAGACAGAAATTATGATTCCACGAGATTGTTTGAAAAATTCTGTATGTAATCCATAAATTCAATACACTTGTTCAATAAACGTTCGTTGACGGTGGATTCATTATCAGTTATGTTAATGTTCCGCTCGAGCGACCTTAAATGGTGAATTAGTTAGCGCTAAACCAGCTGACGTAGCCTGGCCACAGATTATGGCAATAAAGCGGTGTGTGTCTAGGCTAGGGAGAGAATCTCGAGTAAAATGCCAATAACCTGCACCGCTATACCACAATGATACGATTGAAATTAGGATTACTAATTTAGAATGTTCTGAATTATAAATATTATGTATCTACCCTTTCTAGAATCATGTGTCACCAAATTTATATATATTTACTTTAAAATCTTGAATTCGGTACATTATAAATTAATAACCGTCGATGACTAAAATTTGTTTTGGATATTGCTACCTTTGCATTTATACCCCACATATAACATACGGAAGGACCTAGTTTAACTGCACAACATAACACTTAGGCCGGCGCCACACTGCCCGTATCATCCGCCGTGTCTTTTGGGCAAAGTGAATGGGTCGACTGATTTTCCACGCAGTGTGTTTTATAAGCGCGTATTGTATGGAGAGAAATGTAGTGGCGTTCCGCGACTAATGAGAAGCGTCGGAAAATTCGCACAGTGTGGCGCCGGCCTAAAGCCTATTAAAATAATAGTTGTTGATGTTTTGTATGCTTTGTTTTTTTTGTTGGTTTTGTTTCATTTTTAAATTAAAGTTTTTGTCATGTTTTTAATTTATATGAAATATAAATTGGGGGATACTAAAAGAAGTGAAGTGATGGCGAATTTAATGTTAATATTGAAGCAATAAATCATTAATAAGCTCAGTGATCAATCAATTCAATAACACACGTGCCAATTTTTTTTATATTTTATTGATCGAATCGAATTTCAAAAAATAAAGATAAACGTTCACTTCGAAATCGCTCTGGAAATAGTCTTGTGGGCGTGATACTAGCTTTTCAAATCATAGGTTTCAAGTACAATTCGCAGTAAAGTTACAAAATATCTATGTGATATGAGACATTTCAGCTTACGGCATTAAAAAAAATTCACCACGTTTTAAAAATGCGAAAATAACTTACACCAAATATATTACATACTTTAAAAAGTAGCGGAAATGGTGTTTTAAGAAATAAAAAAAGTAGAACGAACTTAAGGCAAAAGAGATGACGAGAAAGGGAATACAGGCGTGCGTAGGTGCCGCTAAATGTAAGGAGAAACTTTTTTTTAAATGTCCACCAAATGTATATATTTTCTTTTCGCTATGCCTCTAAATTTATTTTCTTTCCAAAGTTCGGTATGCGGGTCGAGCTACAAAATTTTTCATCGTTAATGCCATTTTAATAAGAATATTTTCCAGGCGGGAATTCATTTGGAAATTTTCTTTTGTCATCTTCAACTTTCAAACCTCTTCCTATTCTCAAAAGTTGTGCCGTGTCCCCGACCGTTATGCAAATTCAAATTGGTATAATCGCCGATCACAGGGTGGTCTGCGCTTTACTCGCGGAAAATATATTCGTATTTTTTTATTAAATAACTGCTAACCTGCTTGGGCCTCGTCAAGTACATAATAAAATAGAGTGGTCCCGTACACTAAGCAGGTTTTTGAAATTCTCGTGGCGGTCTTTCACGGAGTCTCTGGTTAGGATCACGTTGACAGATAAAATTTAATAACGATGTCGTCTCACAGACAAAGTAAAATTTGCCATACTCTATCGAAAAAAAGTAAAATAAGCATGATAAATAGTTTATTTAAAAAACACCAGAAATGTATATGGCAAGACTCTTAATTGACATGACATTACTGTTCCTCCTACCAACCAACCCTGTTCTTTTTACTCCTCTTGTTTCTATTAACTACAGACAAAAAGCATACTTGTGGCGAACTTGCAACAAATTTTATTTTATTTCAAAATAACCCTACGAAGCTTGCTTTCCGATCTTTTTTTCAAATAAAATATATGTTATTATTTTGCACTAAACGAATTACATATAGTTTCATCAACATACTATATCTATATATATGTAGACCACGTAAATAGGATATTTTGTAACTACCGGTGAAAACCTCTAATTGGCTTTCTTTATGTTCCACATCCATTTAATAATATTAATTAATTATAAATAAATACATTTTTAAAAATGACAGTAACTTGGTGGTTAAACAAAAAGCATGATCACAGTATTAAATAATTAATGAATAAGCGATTTTAGAGAAGAAAATGTTTTGAAAGGATTCTAATTAATGATCCAGTTATAATATACACACATTGAGATTAATAAAATTTTCAATAAAATAAAAGTATACAATTTTGCAATCGACCATTAAGAGCAAACGACGTCACGCCTGAGTAACCTTCGCCATGTCTCGTAATTGTTGTTAAAGAAACAATGCAATGTTTACTTAGGCACGAAGACATCTTTGGGCGTTTTCACGGGAAATTAAAAAAATATGGATGAAAATGCGATTATTTGCGTAAAAAGTTACTTTATTACTGAAATATTGTTATTTTCGGTAAAAGTAGACTTTTACCTACATTATAGAAGGTTATTTGAAGGTTTTTTAGTTAGTTCTGCTGAAAGCATCCAACTCAAAAAACATGGAACTAAGAACATGGTTTCTAAAAGTGTGAACCTACGAAATCTAATACGTCGATATTTAATTCATTAATGCTTTTTTTCATAAGGCTCATTGTAGAGATGTTTTTATTTTTATTTTCTAAATGCAATAATGGGGAAAAACTTTTATTTACGAAGATATGACGCGTTTTACGGGTTGGATTCTTTCGAATAAATATTTAAATATACGAAAAAAAAAAAGGACTGATTTTGTTCTATGTGGGTTCTGTATTTTATGAGGAGCTTGTTGGTCTTATGATTAGGACACTTGCCTCGTGATCCAAAGTTAGCGGGTTTGAACCTCACTCTAGACTAGCAAGTTAGTCCTATTTTCATAGCACGAGCGTTTAGCTTAGTTTGAAAATTTGAAGAATATTGATATGACACGTATTCCGTGTTCGCAAGTCTATTTAAAAAAAAATTAAATAAAGCATGAAGTATATTTAGACTATATTTATTATCTGAGGCGTAGAAAACGTCTAACATAAATGTTTAATAAAAACCCTCATTTTTGAAAAAATAAGCAGCCATCGATCGAACATTAATTTAATTTTGGGCCTACTATTATATAATTTGGAATATTCCGACAAAGCCGGCCGGATCAACTGTGTTTTATAGGTGTTTGTGCTGCCATTAATGATATTTTTCTCATTTTTGAATAATTGATATAAATAAATATTCACTCATTGATATTAAAATCACCTGTTAATATAACCAACTAACCATTACACCGTTTCCCAGAGGGATAGGCAGAGAGAATAGAACCCCACACTATTTCGTCCCGGCACCACATTTGCTTCGCCCACTTTCACACATCTTCTTATGCACGCGATTCTACGATTTTTGATTTATTTGGACACGCCAAGTTTTCCGCAAACGCCCTCTGTTTCTGCTGCTTTTGACACTCGCCTCATAAATTTTCTTTATCATCCTTTTTTCGCTCATTCATTCTACATGGCCAAACAATCTCAGTGATTATATTGCGCTTCAGACAGCATTACATTTTATTTATTAATTTTATTTATTTTGTTATTATTCTTTCATTTTTATCGTTCTCTTATTTAGTACTTATTACTTATTGTATTTATATTTTTTCATTTTTTGTAATTATTTTCTTAAATAGATATGCTACTCAAACATTCTGTATTTTATATTATTTATAAGCCCAATTTTAGGCGTGTATTATAAATCAATATATATATAAAGAAACCCGCGTTTCCCTACCCGCCAAGTTTTCTCCACAACCAGCCACAACCACTCACCGCTGGTTATGGTGGTGGATAGCCCTTGGTGTCACATCGAAAATATGCGAGATTGGTGAGGGTGGCTCTGCGTGGGTGGGAGTGGGTGACGACAATGTGCTTTCTAGCACATTTTTTTATTACGGGAAGGACGCAAATACTTCAGATCGTTTCAAAATAGGCGCGCCAACTGTGTCGATGAGTCTAGAAGGTTCCGGAAAAACCTGCTCTAGAAAGTTCTGGAAGGAGAAGGTTCTAGAAAATTCCCGAAAGTTCTATAAGGTTCTAAACTGAGTGGCGGAATGTGTCGGTGTGTCTAAAAGTTTTGGAAGGAGAATGTTCTAGAAGGTTCGCGAAAGTTCTATGACGATCCAAACAGTGTACTAAAAATCAACGCGTGCGAAGCCGCGCGGACACAGCTAGTAAATACATTAACAGTTAGATTCTGAACCTCAAATTCTGAGAACACTTTCACAGCATATATATACCTGTTAATTTTTTTTTAAATTGTACCTCCTTAAATTACTTAATAAATTCTATCGCTGCGTTCCTTCACGAGTCGCCTGTAGTTAAATAGGGCGGAGGAAAAATAATTAAAAATCTCCCATCGATTGGGAATTCCTCAGCGCTCTCCCGTTGCGTATCTGCCTGGAAGAATCCCGCTCCTTTTTATTCCTGCACTCTTCCCTCCTCCGCCACGTCCAACTTTTATAATCGAACGAGAAATCGGGGCGAATTTCCAGGCAGTCGACATCTCGAAAATAAAACTATCAATTTTGCTGATGAATTGGCAGAAATGCGAAAGTTTTCCTAAGTACACCCCCGTCACCCAGCGTCGTCATCCCCTCAGTACTTTATAATTGAAGACCCCATGGCAAAAAGTTGATAACTAACATTTTTGTCAAAAATGAGTTAATAAGCCGTCTAAACTAAATATTGCACGCTCTTACCATTGGAAATAAGTTCAAAACTTAAAAATAATTAGAGCATGTTCAAGTCATAGGTATGAACATGTCATAGGTATGAACTTTTTCATAAAAATCAAATTAGTTACTAATGGGAAGAACATGTTATCTTCAATAATAACATGTTCATGTCATCATTCTGCAATAAACACGCCTTTTAATTTGATTGGAATATTTATGGTTAATATAAATTTTACTCTGGCAGTACTGTCATATATTTGTTTTTTTGAAGACTATTATAAAATGTACTTATATATTATTTTTCAATTATTTTAAATGATACATACCATGTTTTGTATTATTAATTGACATGACAGGTATTTTGTTATTTTGGATAATGTATTAAATCAAATTTTCGTAATACCTACTTCTCCCATATACTTAGCATGCTTTTTTGCTAGGAGTAAGGCCAATATTTCTGTACCATATCATAAAATATATGCTTTTGCTTAAATAATGGTTTTATTTATTCATCAAAATCACCGGATACGAATTTAATTGGAGCATTGTTCTTTAATTTACACTAATTATAATAATAAAAATAATTTTTATTCATATCTTTTTTTGTATTATATTACACTTTGGTTGCCTAACTAGGGATTACCTGTTTGAAAGCAGTCGACTATTTAGAGCAAAAAAAATTGAAAAAAGAATTGAATATAAAAATCGAAAAAAAAATATTTAGAAACAGATCAATGATTATATTTTTGCATGTATTATTTTTTATCTTTTCTTTTTCTTCTGTTATAGTAATCTCCATTTTTTTCTTCTTCTCTCTATTTTTTTCCTAGTAGGTACCTACTGTTCAATTGATATTTAAATGACATTGTAAAAAACCTGGGGTATATCAGCCCACAAGCTGCTCACCCAAATAAACAAATAAATAAAATAAATAAATAATTAAGTATACATTACAAAGATTTTTTTAAATTAACAAATATATAATAAATTTAATTTTGATAAAATAATTACATACAGAAAAACAGAATTATCGGTAAAAAAGATATAAAAAGCAAAAAAGAAAAATCAAAATAAAATATAATATGCCTTTTTAGGGTTTTTTTTATTACAAAATATATAATAAAATTTTTAAAGAAAAAAAAATATTAAGAAAAAATACACAGCTTTACAAAGGAATTCATTTTAGGGTTTTCTCAGATAGTTTTCGTCCAAATCACTTATTTTCATTAATCACATTAAACATTTTTTACTCATATTTCCAGAGTATTCACACGTCTTTTGAACACTATTCCCTATTGAACGCCCGGTAGGTACTCTCTTAATTCATTATCATTGGTCACACTGAATTACGTCTTGCCACCTATTGTATCTGGCTTGTCTCTGATTTCGCTTCTGTCAAAACAATAACCGTGTGTGTTTCTGGAATAGCTTAGTTATTTCTAATTTCTACTTGAATATTCGGAAGATTTCGATTATGCATAGTTTTCTCCGTTTTTACAGTCACGTGAATCAATAAAGTAAATCGCTACGTAATTTATATTTAATATTACTTTTTGATAAGCATCAAAATCAAAAGTTGTTTGTACCCAACGCGGCATCAATCACATTTAGCTTAATGTTTTTTTCCAATAACTCCGATGCCCGATAAAGAATATTCAAATTCATTGAACACACATTACACAATATTACTTGATTATTGAATTCAATAAACCCCATTTCGAAATGCGTCAGTGATGAATTGGATTATTGGAAAATGTATCGAAGGTATTCTACCATTATCACTCTATTTACAGTGCCTAGTACATTTGCCTGCGAAAATGTCAACCAGGAATGTTCATCGCTAAATAATTTGGGATTGAAAATGATTTTGTTAAACATTTTGAATGCAAAATATGCGTAATCAAATATAATCGCATCGCCGGCTTATTGATTTTCCGTCGGATGGCTCAATTAGGCGGTATTGCATTTTTGAAGTGAATCCGTTTTTAAAATGAATTCAATGTGTGGGAGCACGTGTCAGAAGAGAAGAATATAGCACCCTATCCTGCGAGGAAACATCGTGATTTACAATTTAAGAAGTGCTCTCATTAAATGAAGATCCCATGGTAAGAAGTTGTTAACTAACATTCAAGTCATTTTGAGGTGATTAGACATTCGCATTTCGCCTTTGAAAAATATGTTTTATTGCCAATTTAAGATTTATTTTTATTTATTTATGTCACTAAAATGTCAAAAATGTTTTCACAAAGTAAAAAAAAACGCATTTATGCACAAAAAATAAAAATATACAAATTTTCATGCTATCCGTTTTTACCATCCGTTATCCAAAATTACAAAAAAAAATGGCATGTTAATTATTAATACAAAACATGGTATGTACCATTTAAAATTATTGAAAAATAATATATAAGTACATATTATAATAGTCTTCAAATAAAAACAAATATACGACAGTACTGCCAGAGTAAAATTTATATTGACCATTAATATTCCAATCAAATTAAAAGGTGTGTTAATTTCAGAATGATGGCATGAATATTATTGAAGAACATATTTTTGAAGATAACATGTTTTTCCCATTGGTAACTAATTTTATTTTTATGAAAAAATGTAGTTAACATGTTCATCCCTATGATTTGAACATGTTCTAATTATTTTTAAGTCTGAACTTATTTTCAATGGAAATAGCGTACATTATTTAGTTTAGAGGGCTTACAAACTCATTTTTGACAAAAATGTTAGTTAACAACTTCTTGCCGTGGGGTCTTCAAATGTATCTATATGGGGTTGAGTATTGGATAGTAAACGCTTGTCCAGAAGATACACGTGGCCGAAATAAACATGTGATTTAACGAGTAAACTCTTAAAATTGTTTGTTATTGTGAAGAGAGATGAGTGATGCTGAATGTGCATGTTATGATTTATGAGATCATGTCCGTCTGTAAGAGACATAAGTCTCAAGGACCACGTGCGAAATTGAAGGCATACTATGTGAATTTATTGAACGCGCTCGAGTTTACTGTGTAAATATATATGAAAAGCTAAGGCAGGACAGATGGACAGGATGGCCAGTGAAATACTCACAATTTTTACTGTGGATTTATTGATGAGCAAATTGTTCAATAGTGGGAGTACAATAATACGGAGCACGGTAGGTAGTACTGGTAGAATCTACGGCCGCCCGCGAAAGAGTGGTGGTGGTATCGAATACGGCCAACAGCTCGCTAGCGACCGGTACCTCATCGGTCACATCGGACTTCTAATTGGTCGACTGGAGTGGCCCGCATCGAGCTCCTGATGGGTCGTTTTGGTCGATGCGGGCGGCTTGAAACCACATCAAGTCTCAACCCACCATAAGTGTAAAAACAAATATAAGGTAGTTTTTAGGTAACACCTCTTCCCGAAAAGCTAGCAAAAGCCTGAGATGGTACTAACACTAAATGAGACGATGAAACGTGGTCCATAAAGCGTTGGCTCTCTCAGGAATAGAGAAGGAAGACGCCTTACGCTAACATGGTGGAGTAGCATGGCAAAACTAACACAAATAACCTGTTGGGAAGGCGGATCCATCAGACTGAAAGAGGACACCAGCGACATCTCGGAGTCGGTAACCACACCACGAGAAGGAGCGGCCTGACGAAAGCGACGGAACCTTCGAGAAGCATAAGGACTACCTACCAAAGTGGAAGACCATGCAGATAGACGAAGCTACGCCATTCTCTCCACTAGCATCAGCCTGTAAACACCTCGAATCCAACATCGTAAATAACTCACGGGCGTGCGAGCTTTATTCAGAAGTCAAACCGCGCGTCAAATAGAATAATATAGATCCGCATCATTACTAACAAACTAAATATAAAGATTGTAAAGCACCTTGAATACATAGTTTTTTGTAAGAAACACTTTAATGTTATACTAAAATAGAAGCAGTGCCCACAAGCCGAATCCACCGAGAGCCGACACAAGTCAGTACCATGAGTAGTGATGAGTACCATGAGATACACGGAGGTGAAGCATCCGATCTTACGTCAGCATTAGAGTCATTGTACGTTCCGCGCATTCGTGAGTAGGGTAACATAAAACTTAACGGTAACATACTACTTTACACTGGTAAGAAATGTGTAGATGTAAAAACCACACCACCTAAACCCAACAACCCGACAACCTAATATAGGCCGTCTTGGCGTAAGGAGGGCCAATTCCTATCTAAAATGGGAAAGGGCAAAGATAAATATGTGTTTAGTTTTCTGGGATATTCTGCCATGTATATGTGACCTCTCTGGCCGATGTTTCGGATCCCATTGCAGGGTCCATCATCAGGGCTGATGTGATGGGTGTATGTTGAGGTGTAGGTTAAGTATTGCCTTGCAATACCGTACCGAAGTCAGGGTGTGTAAAAGTTCTTGTTAGGTTAAGTACTGGATTGCAGTACCGTGTCGAAATCAGGGTGTGTGTGTTGATGTAGTGTGTTGTGTATCTATATATAGGCAAAGATTAAGATGCCGTCATTAATAAAATTATACCGTTGGATATCTCAGCCAACTCTTTTTACAATATTCTATGAGGTCAACCTTCATTCCATGTATATATCTTTTCTTTCACTCCTTTACTAAGAGCGAAATGATTTTGTTGTTTTGTAAAAATATACTTGTTTTCACCACGTGTATATTGAAAATATCAACCCTATAGTCCCCATAATCCCTTCGTCAGGATATAATGTATACTTAAGACAGTATTTTTTTATATCATCACTATTAATAAAAATGAACTTTGTCTGAGACCAATAAAACAAAGTTTATTTTTATTAATTGTCTTTTATCCCTCGTGTATTTTGTAGTATACTAATCTACGTGCTTGAAATTTGAAGAGAACCTCACAAAGGAGGGCAGCTTTTCTTCACAATATATAATTCAGTGATACCACGACTTCATTTTAATCTGAAAGCCAGTATAAAGATTACCACTAGATGCGGTATCTCCGCGAACCCGGCAGAGTTTCGCTTCAGGTAAACCCGTTGAAAATAAATGGATAACACGTGTAAGAGAATCTTGACTTACATTGAGCTTACCTACGTAAGTAGCTATAATTCACATAGGGCTTGAGAACAGATGAATATAGAAACAAAGAACAGAATGCAAAGTTTATTTATTCAAGGTTTTGTATTTAATTTGTAGAACTCCATATTTATTTTTAACGAAATTTAAAATAAATTAAAATTTAATATTTATTATTAATGAAATTTAAAATTAATTTAATTTTAAAGAATATTTTTATTAAGTTCTGCGGGTTAACTATTTTTAGTGTGACAGCTGTTCCGGCTTTCAAGGCCAT
>JADDOH010016280.1:0-12869 GCA_016648135.1 Agrypnia vestita | reverse complement strand
GGTCAGCAACTGTGGTGATGTCAGGTACTTGGCATCAAATCCGCGCACAGTTGCTACCACATTCCTGATGCTGATGGCGTAGTCCGTCAGAGCGTCGGTCGGCGAATCTTCAGTGATGCGAGGGTGGCGGCGCACTCGTTCCAGCATGCTATCCACAATATCTTCCGAATTTCCGAATCGATGTTTCAACGTCCGAATTATCTCCGGCACGTTATACGGATCGACCAGCAGTGGAGCCACGGCTTCTCGTGCTCTCCCTTTCAGGGCCATCTGTAATCTGATGATGTTCTCAGCAGCTGATAGTCCACACAGCGCCGTGGACTGCTCATATTGAGCGTAGAAAGTTGGCCACTCGAAGGGATCCCCAGTAAAGTGTGGAAGCTCCTTGGCTCCCGATTGTCGTGCCAAAATCGCTGACACTTGAGCTTCTCCATTGGCAGTGTGCGATCGGGGGCTCTCGGTTTGGCGGTTTCTTCGGATGGCTTCTTCAATCCAAGAAGTCACCATTTCGTCAGGGTCGGGTTGGTTCAAAACCCAATCTCGGGTGAACGCACTCGCTCCTGGGCACCGCTCCGGCAGTGCTGATGGGTTGGAAGAGGTGTGTAAGGCCTCGTCCCTTGCGGTTTCAGCCGCATCTCGGATGGTACGCCTGGCCGCGGCGTCCACAGAAGGTGCCTTGTTCGGGGCACCAAGTGGTTGCTGCTCAATACTCACCAGGCCCTTTTCAGGGCTACCAGATGTGTCGATTCTCGTCGCAGCTCCGGCTGCGCTCATCCTGGGAATCGTCGTCTGGCTGGCAGTACACACGCGGATTAGCGCATCCGCGTGCTCTCGTTGGAGATCTCTTGCGTGTTGTTGCTGTCGACGGAGCTCTGCCCTCAAATTGCGGATGGTGTCCTCCGTCGTCACGGAATCCCGTGTCTCCCTCGTGGAGTCACGGTCTCCGTCGGAACCGGCCTGTTCCGACTCATCTCGATGAAGTTCTTCCTCCTCTCGGTCACGGGCGTGACCCGATCGTAGTCCTGAGCGTGACATTGTCGCTGGTGACGTGTAGCTGACGCGTAGAACGGAGATCCGGCTCGAAGGACCAGCTGTTCCGGACGGGAACGCGCAAAAAAATGGGGTGATTCCACCGCCTTACGGTCAGGTCAACCTGATGGCACCGATATCGCAGATTCTCAGACGAAAGCGAGATCGTATAAAAATTCGCTGAGAATCTTAGAGCGGTCCAAAGGCTGAAGCAGGAGTCGAGTAGAGAAGAAGAGAAAGTCGCAAGTAGATCTGGAGGTGAACGCAGGAGCAGAACTGAATTCTGGGTTCCTGCGCCACGTAATTTATTTCATCAAAAAATCAGGGCCCGCACGCCCAGGCGCATTTTCAACGACCAGTCAGAGGTCGGCATTTCGGAAACCGACGACACCGACCTCTGTCTGACGGCGGGATCACTACTCATAATTCGAGTCGCAGCTCTATGAGCAGTGGTCCCGTATTCAAAATATTAATAAACATGTAACTAAACATTCTACTATAGTTATAACATACTATTTTTACACATTTATATTATATCTTTATAATATAAATGTGTAAAAATAGGATACTTCGGCACGGTACTGATGTCGCTAGAGGGTAAAACCGATGCCCCCGGACTGTGGCGATACCGTACTGCAGTCGCCCAATATTACGATTTGGGAAGATTAAAATCTTTTTCAAGAATCAAATCATGCCGCCGCGATTTCTTCTTACATCGCTTACAACATACACAAAAACATTTTTAACAACAAAATTAATCCGATAACGTCCTCCCAGTGATGTCAAAAATAAACTTTAAAAAACATACATACAAAAATTACAATAAATAACTTCGGTTATTTTTAATAAAAAATGCGTCGAGCGCGCTAGGCATACCCAAAGAGTTTTATTTATTCTTGCCCATCTGCGCGCTCGCGCTCACAATTCATGTGATAAAAAATGCAATAATTAATTCTAAAAAATCAAAATACAAAAAAATCACTTTTTTCTTTAATAAAATGTTCATCAGTGCCAACATTTGGAGATTGGTAAAAAAGGCCCGATTAAGGGCCACCGGTTTTTTCTTGTCCGACACACTGTTCAATTAATAAAAAATAAAAACATTCAAATATAATCGAATTTTTTATTACGAAAAATATTAATATTTTATTTTATTGGGATATTTTAATGGGAAAGATACATTTGTTGCCTATTTCTTGTCATAATAGTTTCGACTTCAATTTTAGTCACTTTTAATCGCAGTGAATTCGATACGTCCAATTTATTTTTGTATTTAGTCTTATTAGAAACCATGGTAGAAAATCTCACTTCACATAAGTATTTGGTAGTGAAGGGGAGGAGGACTTTCATGGCTTCGTCAGAAAAGCAGGCATAAATATCAGCAACTAAAAGCCAGAATTTTGCTAATTGCTTGCGATTAAAATAATTTTTCAGCGACGTATCATCCGATAAATCAATAAGCCCTTCACTGGCTTTTGTTGACATTTCTGTTTGTATGTTGCCTTGAAATGTATTACGAATTCAGTTTATCCTGTCAAACTTATTCATCTCTTCTTAGAAGTAGGCGTTAAAGTTATTTTTCAACTCTGTTAATGAGTGAAAATTGCATACACTATATCTGGTTGCAATTCCTTTTTTATAATAAACACGACACGACCCGGACGAGACGTGTTACGCGGTGTTGTGACTGCGACCCGCCTAATATCCGCTCACGACCCACCAGTGGGTCGCGACCCGTAGTTTGGGAAACACTGTTCTAATCCATTTGCATACACTCCTATGATTTATATTTGAGTAATCTTTTTGTTAATAGTCGATTCCTCATTGCTGGTACAGATGTCATCATCACCTCTCGACAATTCTTCTGCATTCTCCCGGTATTCTGATGCATTGAAGGATTATCCTGTCAATTATTTAATTTAATATGTCTATCGCCCTCTCGCTTTAAAAATGTAGCGAAAAAAATATATAGAGGTATCATTAATAATTACGAAAGCTGTGTATACTAACTTCTTAATGAGAAAAAATCAACAGATGTCTCTAGCAGAGACCATAGTAATATACGATAGTTTCGTTTCGAACATATATCTGTAGAACATTCAAAATTTTATGAGTTCTTGCGTTGGAATTGGTGAACGTTGCATTGTGAAGAGTGATTACTTAAGCCAGCTCTACAGGTTATAAACCCTGAGACATCTTATACCTAAGAGACTTCCATCCACTTTTCTCATATATAAATTAGCTTCGTCTCTGTGAGACTTCTATAATTTATCCTTAACATATTAAGCATTTGAATGTAATAAAGTCAATATCAGTACAAAAATAATTTCCAACGGTAAGTCAGAAATGATGATTATTGATTCCTCGCCAAAAAACCAATTATTTTTAGAATTTTATACTAATAGGTATCTGTATGTTTTAATAAATTTCTAATTTTTTAATAAATATTATTACAATTACGCACATAATATAAAACGCCTTTCCTCTCAAAACACTATGTAACTTATTTGCGAACAACGTGTACTCACTGCTTTGTCACCATTTCGTTTCCTTTCCGCCTAACTAATTTTTACCAATCTCCTCCAGCACTACATTTCGAAGGCTTCAAACCTCTTTTTGTCTCTTTTCTTTGAGTTCTCATTCTCCATACACATAAAAATAAGATTTTCCTTAATTTATATTATTTATTTTGCCACTATTATTTGATTATTCGTTGTGAATGATTGTTTTGCTGTGCCTTATATTTTCCATATTACTGTTTTATTATTGTTATAAATATATAATTTTGTAGACAATAACTAAATAAATACTCGCACCATAAATAAAATTATATAAATAAACTATATTTGTGTTCGAGTATGTATAATATACATCTATCTTTATCTCACTTATCGACATTTACACTCAAACACGTTTATCTAAGCTGTCAGAGTGTTATTGGGATTAGTTAAACCAATAAATGAGTTGTCATGCCCATGTGCTATGAACACACGAGTTATATTATGATGAATTACATTTCGCCCCTAAATCCAGAACCTTTCAAATCCTGGTAATAATAAAACCTTAAGACACCCGGCAATCCTCAATCAAATTTGTTGAACAAAGTTTTCGGTTTATTTGGCGATATTTTTTTTATTTCGTCGTTTTTTAATAATCGTTAATTTTTGCAATTTTCATTAAGTTTTCCTCATTCATCAATGGCTCGGCGCGAATGGGGAGCAAGTCAAGCGTTAAGCTATAGGCCAGTATCGATGTTGAAAGTTTCTAGTGGCGCGCTAGTGTGATTCGATATTGCGAAATGTGCTTTGGGCGATAAATTTTAAAACACCATTTTCATTTCGGGTGATATGATTTCTTTCCTTTTCTCACTAACCGGCTTACTTGAGACACCTCCGCTAGGAACTTCGGGGTGAAATATATCAGAAATACATTTATTGTATTATTTTATCTTTACATGTTATCTTAATGGATTTTTGTTCATCGGCGCCAAGATTAGGGGTATAAAGGGTTTTTCAATAGGAAATATATTATTTTACAATGTCATGGCAACCATAGTTTTTGATATTTTTTTTAGTATAACTATGGTTTAAGTACACGCTTGCACAAATTTTGATAATCATTCACAAATTTTATAAGAATAAGTGTTTGTTTGTGATCACTGAAGGTGAATTTCGTCAAACTTGTGGTTCGCATAATTGACCTAGGCCCGGTTGTTTCAAGTTCGATCAAAGTAAGCAGTCGATTAAGGCATAGATTTTTACGAAAACGGATCGTCTGATTCGTGGAGAACGTAAAAATCTATGCTTTAATAGAACGCTTACTTTAATCCAACTTGAAACAACCGGCCCCTACTGTGCTCGCTACTCGCTATTCGGCGAATCGTTGCAAAATTTGAAAAGAATTTTACTCTTCACGATATTAAACCACCAATAAGATATCAAAATGCAAGAAGTGAAGAGAATATTGCTGCGAAAGGAGCTGGTATTACAGAAGATACTAGTTTTAAAAAAATTCATCATTGAAAAACCCATTACGACGTTATTTTTAATACTAAAACAAATATATGGTAAAAAAAACTGGAAATAAAGAATTATCTTGGAGGTCTGAAAGTTTATATGGCTAAAAAAGATGTACTTGAAAATTAAAATAAAGACAAAGTTATGATATATCTTGACTAATGATGTCCCCCTGGGGATAAAATCCAGTATTGTGTTTTTGAAAGTTTTGAACATACTCAAAATATTACGACGTGATATTTAAACTCTATATTCTTTAAGTTTCAATAGATGAAGTTTAGTTATCTCTGTCAAAATATATTTTTATAATATATGTACATACTTGAATTTAATGAGATTAATGACAGAAACGACTAACTGCTCTATCTGTTTGTTTGCCTCGGAAGCCTTTGCAATGAAGAATTTAAAATGTATTTATATAGATTTGTTTGAAATTCTTTATTGAAAATAAAAGACGTGGCATGACCAGATTAACCAAATATTGGTAGATGGTCCTGTTAGAAGCCTGAACAACCGTCGAGCTTGCATGCGAAGATGTATGAATGTAGACGAAGTATGAAAGTTGTATGTCAGGACAGAAGAGTATGGCGCTCTATCCTCTCTGCCTACCCCCACGGGGAAACGGCGTGATGGTAAGTTAGTTAAGCTAAATAAAATAAATAAATGTTGCAGTAATTAAAATATTACATTTTTTTATACTTATTTAACTATATATCTACTACAGAGCCTGTATACTACAGAGCCTAGAGGTCTGCGTTTTAACCTATCTGATATAATAGGATAGTGTTAGCAGGACTAAATATTGTAAATATCATTCTTGCAAATATTTCCTTGCGACTTAAAGTCGAATTCCAAGAATCATGAATTCATTAAGAGCTAACAAAAATCTATATGTTCAGGCAGATAAAATTGTACACTTTGTATGATCTGCGCGCTTCTTTAATTTATTTAGTAAAAATTTATATTCTAAATATCGAAACGCAGTTTCTCCCCACGATTCCCGTTCGCTTTTTTATTGTTATGTAGTTCACTCCGAGTGTTGTACACTGTCATTTACGCCTTATTTTTTTAGCTAGCAAAATCAACGGAACGAATAGCAAGGTTGAAAGCGTTTCTACCGTGCAATGTTCAGAACGAAAACATGCGCAATTTTTTTTACTGCCGGGCTAAGATTTCTTAAAGAGAGAGGTTAAGTGTTTTACTGCAGAGAATTTTACCCTAAGTAGAAGCATAAAAATACAAAATAAGCCATTTATTCTCTGATTTCAATATCCCGCTCTGCAATTTGCAAATAAGGGAACATTATCACGATTTATCTTCGGCCCGATACTAAAAACATTGCTTTTTTAATGTACACTTTAAGTTAACGAGCACAGCGCGGGGACAACTACAGTTGTAAATCTAATTTTCGCCGTGGTACCCCTTTTCTTCTATTCCATTCCATTTGGCTAAAAATTCAAAACAAAATTAGTTAGAGAAACTTTTGTCACTAATCATTTCACTGATTGCAAAAAATTTAAAAAGTAAAATTATAATTTTGTGCTTTGTGGCTTTACTAATGATGTCAACATCGTCAACATCCATCATTCGTCAACAGAACGCAAAATAACTAATAACAATATTTTTGTGGGAAGTGAAGAAAAATATGCAAAAGATGTTTATTCATTTTTCTGGGATAACGGTTCTTAAGACTTTCTTTGCCTGTAGTGTATATATGTTCGTTAGTGACGAAACATCGATATGTACATAAAAGTATTAAAGTCAATCTCTAAAATTGAGATTTATAATGCTTTTTTTTCACATGACCCATACCCAGAGTAACCCAAGATAAAAAATTGAGACTCTTACGATCAATTTTTTATATGTTCAGTTCACAGGAAAGCGAACGGAAAAAGGCTTTAAAATGGTGTGTAAGTAATGATTGATTGAATTGATTCAAAATTTCTTAAGTAATATTTTTAAACACGGTACTGTAATTGCATTTACTTATAAATCAATCCAATATTTGAAAAAATTAATTTAAAAAAATATATTAAAATTATAAATAATTCGATGGGGACCAAATTACTTATAATTTAGTATAAATATTTGTTTAAACATAGATTATTTCCCAAATTCCATTGATAAATGTATGAAATTAAATAAGGAATTTCATCTATGGCGATAATGTAAAACTACAGAAGAAAAGCAAAAATACTTAATATAACTGTTTAATGTACCTACGCAGGACTCAAAATCTTCGACAGTGACAGCCTACCAAAGATAAAACAAAAATTCGTCAACATAATGTATTTAAGATGTTTTAATCTAAAATCATTTATTATAGGTCCTGTAATACTAAATAGTATTATTTTTCTAAAAAATCATTTTTAGAAAAATAATAACAAATATGGAAAAATCAAAAGTAATTAAACGAATGCATTTATACAGCGCCTTTAATCATAATTTAATTGGATAATTTCAGGTAAGCCGTATCAACATGAATTATTTATTTCCACCTCAAAGAGCATAAGAATACCAGTAATATATTGGTCACCCACAATAAACTCTAATATCAAATCTAACGCACGTATACTTTAGTTTCGTATGCAAAATAAATTAGTATGTTCAACGCGATGACCACACATTAATGTGAATTTCTATACTTCTTAATCTTGTGACTAGATTTGCAAAATTTGTCGCCTAGTGGAGTTCCTCTAGTCACTCAAGGAACGAGTTGGATTGGAGAATCATTTTCATTGTACTTGAAGAATGGACCTAGTTTCATCTGTGCTGGAAAAATGCACAACACAAGTGGCAAGCCCTGAAACAAATCACGATAGATTGAACTTCTTAAAATAATCAAAATATCCGTCATTAACTACAGTAACATTAATAAGGAAGCTGATTTACATTTTCTTCAGAGGCCAAAATACTCTGTGTGGGATACAATAAGGTGCAAATCTGTATTTATTTTAAGTAATCTAGCTCCTAAGTTGTATGTCTTCATGCTGTGTTATTATTTTTATGCTTATTCCTATTATGTCACATGTACTTAGTCTAAATTATTTTTTGTATTTCTATCTCATTTGTTATACGTGTTGTCCTATGTAGGTATATATTATGTCTCATGTATCGGGTGTCGCGTTTTGTTTTTTATTTCATATCTTTTTTGAACACTTTTGTTGGTCACTCCATGGACTTTGTGCATTCATCTTTCGTAAATCAACTGTAGCATTTCTTATATATATATATATATAAATTTAATTTTTAATTCGTAATTTTGTAGTGTAAGGACGTTCCATTTGTTGTTTGTCCCTGCGCCTCGGAGACGGAGAAGAGGTTTTGTGTGGACTCATACTCATCTCGCTCGCACTCCCATAAGTGCATGGCCACTTTAGCATTAAAAAAATGACGAAAATTGGTGACGAAAGTATAGGGCCGATATAGGAGCTATTGTTTATAGAACGGCCTTGGGTATGTGGTGAGTCCCTCCTCTCTGTACAATACTCTAACTCATTATATAAAAATGTGATAATTCTGTATGCTCGGTTTTGGAAGGTTTGGAAGGAAGGATGTACTAATAGTGCTTTATTTCTCTGTATTACTAAATCTCGCTAAGAGCTGTTATTTAGCTGGCTCGTTAATAATTTAATAATAATAATAATAGAACAGGCGGTCAGCTAAGTTTGAAAATAATATGAAAATTCATCTTCATATTATTTTAAAACTTGCTGCTTACATGCCGTTTCCGGCTACACGCTGCGCGTGCGCAATTACCATTAGGATTAAAATCATACCGAATAAAATGATTTGGATAAATAAATAAATATCTTTCCATATTCCCGCGAATTTACAATTTAAAAATATCAAAGCTTTTCGACATATATGGTATTTATACACTTTCATATAAATGTAACCAATGCTAAAAACACGGGCGTAATTGTTGATATGGAAAACAATAAAATTCCAGAGATATGAATTTCTTCAAAAGTCACATAAATTGTCGTAAAAAGTCCAACCTGTGCCCCGTGCGTGTTTTTGTGGCCTATCCGGCATTTTTACGAGTCCCAACCACGTATGGAATCCTAAACATTCTACAGTTTTATTATCCTCACCAATCGTACCTCGGACTTATGATTTTCTTATCCAAGAACAGGTAAATAAAACATCCTACAATTCCACATATCCACACGTGCTCGCCGGCTACTGGAGGGGGAAGGCTGTAAAATATAACAAACTGGATTTAAATCAAAGCTCACCTTCAAGATTTATTAGAAACCATATATATTGTACTGTGGAGGCCCTGTCCAACGCTACAGCCTGTCTTTTAAACGCAGGTATTCATAAATGGAAAATTTATTGACAGCAGTTAATGGATATATTCGTTTTAATCTATAAAATATCACTCTAGACATGAGATGTTTTATTTAGATCTATTCACGTCAATTTTCATTCTAGGTTAAAATATTTTCTAAGAGTTTTTGTACATACCTAGTACTATTAATCATGATTAGTTGTAAAGAATCAATAAATAAAATAAAATAAATTGTGGAAACCTAAGTTATTTGTGATTACCTACTTATTATAATTAATAAGCAGATTCAGTAATATACCTACCTGCATTGCTGTCAAAACCACTTGACCTACTAGCCCTACGTGTTTACTGGTTAAGGCACTTATCTAGTGATCCAGTGGTTGTAGGTTCGAACTCAACCCAGAAGGGCAGCAAGTTAGTCCTACATTCATAGCACGAGCGTTTACCTTAGTTAAAAATTATTAAGAATATTGATGTTAAACGTATTCTGTGCGCATATCTATTTTTTTAGAAAGAGGAAAACGCAATCAATCAATCTTATATGCATTTCTTTTAACATTAAAATTGGCACAGGGTTCAAATAGTTATTTATTTATTTATTTATTTATTCATACGCCAATCGGCTATATACATTGATTTCACAAAAATAATAGACTTAAATGAATGGATTAGAAAAATTGCACATATATAAAAAACAATACTAGCATAGTAACAACATGGTATAATCATATAGGGTTGAGGGTAATTTTAATACTGTGATAACAATCTTTTTGCCGCTGATGAGAATGAGACGTATGATTCATCGAAGAAGTTGATATCAACACAGTGGCTATTCACCAGATTGGCAATCCTATTTCTTGGGCCATTGTACACGTAACTTTTTGTGGATTTAGTGGTTTCTAACAATCTACGCACTCTTAGATCCGGCCTAGCAGTGATAATGCCAAATTGTTCCAGGATCTCGGGCGAGTCTATCTGTCCGTTGACAGATTTGTAGAAGAAGGTCAGATCAGACAATTGTCTTCGAGTGATTAGTTTGCTGATTCTAAATCTGTTATATACGGTCTCAATATCTCCTGGTGATCGTGTACGATAGGCGATGCATTTACATAGTTTGCGTTGTATTCTTTCGAGCTGATTGATTAGTTTATTGTAGGTATGTAACAAGCATGTCACATATACGCGTCGTTACCTCATAAGGATTCGAAACAAGTGCCATTATGGTGTTTCTATATTTTTCTGTTTGTGAAATTTGAAAAAGTAATAAATACATCGTAATAGAGCGAAGTACCAATAACATTTGAAATTTATAAATTTGATGAATATGCGTTTTTGAACTTAAGGTACATTTTCCATTGTAGAAAGAATTAATATTTAAATTGGAAAAAAGGTAATATTTTAATACGCAATTTATGTAAGATAATGTGTTTTTTAAATAATTACATGTCTAATAACTAAAAATAAAATTTTGAAGAGTGTCAAAACGTAGCACTATTTTTCTTAACTTTTCAAAAGGTTAGAGGCAAGGTGATACAAACAAAACGGAACAAAAATACGGCGCTGATTTCAACGAAAAGGTCGTGATGGAAGCATTAGGGTATTGTATCCACGAATATAAGTGTTTTTACAAAGATTTTTGCTGTGTGAGCAACTTTGTTGCATTTTTATTATACAAAGCCGTCCACACACATGTTTTGTGTCCGCTCTCGAACGGGTTTTTGAAGTAAAAAAAATGCAATATAAAATGCAAATTAACATTTAATAGATTTTCAATTTCAAATCATTGTTTTGGAGGGAACTTCAGTTATTTAATCTTATTCGTAAAACATTCGCAATTATAATGTTCTCGATCATTGTGATCTTTTCTTTATTCAATCTACTATGCTACAGCCAGCAATAAATTCAATTTTAAATTGTCATCATTTTCTCTTATCTCTTTTCTCTCTTCTCATAACAGTTCTCACTTAATTGAATACTGATTTTCCACATATTTATTTTTCGCCAATTCTAGGCTTCACTTCCATACATTAGAGTTGGCTCCAAAATTGCATTGTGAACCACTAGTTTTACTTCATGTGACAGATTCCTATTGACCACAATGGGGTTTGGGGCACAATTTGTCTCATTTCCCGCAGTCACTCAATATCCCTCTCAGCCTTGCCTATCCCTAGTAAACAGACTTACCAAATGCACAAACTTGTTCAATTGTTCCAAGCATTCGTTGTTTACGATAATATCATACTAGTCACTCTTTCCTTTCTATAGAACACCATTACTTTCGTCTTGGTAGCAGTCATCAGAACTCTTCATGCATACATCGGACATCCTGGTCACCAGGCACTCAATATCAGAATCAGAATTAGCACTGCGTCATCCGCATGTATGTAGTAGGCAGCATATTCTGATGTCATAGCTTCGCACGCGTAGATTTTAGTAACTTTAAGTCATATATATATTTTTTTTTGTGTATTAACCTTAACATATAGACATATGTCGTCGCGAACTTTTTTATAAAAATATTTGAGTTCTACAACTTCTCCATAGAAAGTATTTAAATATTTCTTACCGTTGAGGGAGCATTCGTAAAAAACGCATATCTCGACCGTTTTTTCGTCGACTTTATTTCCATTTTGCAAGTCAATTCTAAATATTGGTGAAAGAATTTTTGAAATCGGATCGGTAGTTTCTCCTACATCCAAACTTACAAACTTTACCTCTTTATACATTAGTACAGATTTTCTATAATCATTTTAGATTATATAACTTATCTAGTGAAAATTCTTATTTAATGCCTCGGTGATTGGATACCATATATTTGTGGAATATAAAAGCAAAGGCAGCAATATCCAAAAAAAATTAAAAATGTTCTAATGCAGTCACCGAGGATAGTAAATTTAAATTTAATTGAATTCTAGATTTGATGTATCTATCCCTTCCATAATTACCTTAGATTCCTTTAAATATATAGACTATGTTTACTATTAAATCTCGAATTAAGTACATTATTAATTAGTACGCCTCGATGATTGCTTTAATTTTTTTTTGATATTGCTGCCTTTGCTTTTATACCCCACGTCGTCTATAAAATTGATTTAATTGATCTAAAAAAGGAGTAAAAAAAAAATAATTTTTAGGCGTTTTCTGTGTATTAAATAATTCGGAAAAATATCATATATACCTCAAAAAGAATATTGCTTAATATTCCACTTTAAAAATATAGAGGCATCATTACCAGCTACGAAATATATGTATACCTACTATATCATGGGAAGGACCGTAGATGTCTCTAGCATGTGGATTTCTTCCGGGATTAATGTGGAATTCTTACGGTGGAATTGGTGAAAGATACATTGTGTAAAATGATCACTTAAGCCAGCTCATACAGTTTCTCATATAAATAGATTCGTCTCTGTGTGACTTCTATAGTTTATATTAATTAATGAATACCATTAAGTATTAAAACGTTTCCTCGCAAGCACGCATCTACGCAGTCCTTTCCATCTACAAGAGAGCACCAATGGGTGTTT
>JADDOH010016279.1:0-51704 GCA_016648135.1 Agrypnia vestita | reverse complement strand
TCATTCGCTTTAATACAACTCGAATAAAATGATGAAAACCTTGGAAAATTTTTAAAAAGTCCTGACATAAAAAAGTCTAAGAGACTCCTTACTATTGCCTGCCCAACATAACTTGGCGTGCGGCAGGATTGGAACTAAAACCCGCCCCGCCCGCACCCGGCGGTAACACCTCGCCCTGTCATTCAGTACTGTTTTGTATTTGCTCGGGAGCTGTGACATCTTGATTACCAATATACACTGAATTATTATGTCCAAAACAGTCCGGGGTGGTGCAAGAACAATTGCCGATGATGTATTAAAGTTTTGCGAAGCTGAAAAAGCAAATAATGGACCGATATTACCGTCTGACAGTTTGACAGATAGAGCGGCCGCCGCGGAGCGCGCTGTTACCCGACCAAATTTATATTGAAGGCTCTGACACTGGTCACCAGACATTCAGTATATTATGTATAGTGTAATAAATTTACAACCTGGCAAACTAGTGGTGGCACTCTAACAGAGTCTTAGCGCTTGTTCAGACACAGCGGGAACCGTTCAGTTTCAGAATCGCGTTTCAAAACACGCGATTTGTGTCATCTGTTCACACAGCCGCGGTTAATAAGCGATTTGTGCGCGCGAAAATAAACGTCAGTTTGACACACTGGTGCCGTTCTCCATCTTTGAATATCAGAGATATATTCGCTCATTATTTTGTTAACGACGGCCGTGTTCCATGGCAAGACACATAAATATCATTCTGTCAGTTCATTTTTGGTGAATAAATACCTACTTCTCTAAAATACTCTTTTTTTTCACCATTTCCAAATATCTCCACCAACTCCTGCCAAGCTTGGTTCTTGGCATATTTGAGTAATCCTCACACTATTACAGGTCTTTTCTCCCATATTACAGGTCTTTTCTCCGCTTCATCAATAAAAAATTCAGTATCAAAGGGATCCATAACCATAGAAAAGAGAATATAATCCACGCGCGCTCCTGTTGCGACATGGAACCGTGCGGTGCTCGCAACGCGACTGAACGCTCTGGTAAGGCTCCGTAGTAATAGGATCGTGCGGGCGCCGTGCGGGTCTATTTTCTAGCGGTTGGGTTGCGGGCACCGCGGCGGTTGACTAACCGCACGGTTGTGCCTGAACGATCACATACAAACCTAGGTAAATGAGACCCGCACGGATCTCACGCGATTCTGAAACGGCACGGTTCCCGCTGTGTCTGAACAAGCGCTTAGAAGCCTCAACAACCGTCTAGCTTGCATGCGAAATTGTATGATTTTGGATAAGGCGAGAGTTGCACGTCAGGACAGAAGAGTGTTGGCCTCTATCCTCTCTGCTTACCCCCACGGGGAAACGGCGTGATGGAAAGTAAGTATTTCGGCAGTCGTCTACAGAGTTCACTTTGGTCTTTGTATCACTCGCGTTAAGTAGGAACATGGCGGACGAAAATATTCTTTAATAAAATAAATAAATCATAGTGTTGTATTTTGCTATTACTTTGTGGTTATTCATTATGAATAAAATTAAACTAGTTAACTTAGTTTACACCACCAAAATTTATTTGGTAAAACCAACCGGTTTCGGAAACGACGTTCCTTCATCAGGGTATACCCAATACTAATTGAACTTTACAAAAATTAAAAACAATCATACTTCAGTGTTAAGTGTCCAAATGGGGGTAAATAGCGGGGGGTGCGAAAGAAACAGGTGATAGGGTGAAAGGGAACATATTCAAAATAGGACTGTAAGTTAAATTTTTTTGGTTGTTAATAATAGATTCATTATTATTTATAGCTTTAAAAAAAAAAAAAAAATTTAACAAAAAAATTTTACTTACAGTCCTATTTTGAATATGTTCCCTTTCACCCTATCACCTGTTTCTTTCGCACCCCCCACTATTTACCCCCATTTGGACACTTAACACTTAAGTATGATTGTTTTTAATTTTTGTAAAGTTCAATTAGTATTGGGTATACCCTGATGAAGGAACGTCGTTTCCGAAACCGGTTGGTTTTACCTAATTAATTTTAGTGGTGTAAACTAAGTTAACTAGTTTAATTATATTTAAATAAATCATGATTGTCGTGATTTATTTAAATATATTACAGCCTGTGAAAACATCCCCTTGTGGCGGGTAACGGAAGGGTTGCAGCCGTAAAACTTTTAGGAGGGGTGATTGATGACGTCTTGGTGCTGTTGACTATGCCGCGTTGTTAAATGACGAAACCAACATCGGAAATTAAAAAAAAATTAATTTTAACAAATATTATCTATTATTAAACTCCGCAGGTTAAGTGTTATTTTAAATGTGACAGCTGTTTCGGTTTATAAGGCCACCATCAAACAGTTTGACTGTTAGCAATTATAACATTAATACTTACTTTTTCGCATCGCACCATGTTATTCTAACTCTGTATGCTTTATTTATTGAATAATTATTCCTTTGATCCTATTTCGCTGTATATATTACCTATTATGTACCTGCATGTGATAATCTCTATCTATATATCCATATCCTCTTATATATATTTTTTATATATATATATTCCTTATATCATAATTCATTATATGTATACTTATATGTAATGTGTGGGACTGCACTAACCTCCCCACATACTGGAATAAAGTTTATTATTATTATTGTTTATTTATTTAAATTGACGTTATATTAAATTTCATTAAAAATAAACATTGAATTTTACAAACTTAACACAAAAACCATAAATAAAAAAAAATAATTTAGGAAAATTAAACAATTTTAATAATTCGAGCGAAGTACCTAAGTGGCGAAATAAATAAATGCGACTATACGTGCGAGAATTAGATGGAATGTTCTAACGAGTGTTAAAAAAATAAAGTGTTCCCAGCGATAATTAAGTGTCCATTGACGAGTGATAAATTGCGGAATAGTGCGATTTCAAGAATAGCGTGTTATGTTGATTCGTGTTAAGTGACTTTGTCAATTTAATATAATTATTAATCGCTAATTAATTTTCATTTGTCTCCTAAAGCTAAGACCCGTGACAACATGCATACGGACCCTGAGATCACATTCACTATTCACACAAAAGTCTACAGTACCAAATAGGGTACTTCTCCTTCTTACTTATATTCTAAACTACTACAATGAAATCTCTTCATACAACACAACATAGATATATTCTCAATGATACAAGTCCAGTTTAAAAAAATAAATCATCACTATTTAGTAAGCAATCATTCGAGTGTGTAATATGTGATCTCCATAAACTAAACGTAGCCACGAAATATTGACACAAATACACGGGCCCTGGCTTCGTTGACCTAGGAACAAAGCATACCTACGTCGTCGTAATCCTAGTTAGAACATATTAAAAATTGTTTAAAATTTTACTAACACTTATTTATTTCTTATATATTATCCTAGTGTAATGCAAGTATTCGGATGAATTTCATTACACATAATAAAAGTATATTGCTCCCAAAATTCCGTAAAATCAATTGTAGATTTTCTCATTAGCGACATCTGTGGGGATTTAGGGGAATGAAAATGGCTTTGTACAGGCCGCATGGAAAAGGCGCTTACAACTCATATATGAAAGCTTCACGCAATTTGAACATATATACAACTTCCAAAAAATGAATAAGCATGGTATATTCTATCATGGGTGGAAATGGCGAATGTTACAATTTTGTAAAGTGATCACTTAAGCCAACCAAAAGACAGGTCATAAGTCCTGTTACACCCAAATGACTTCTATACCTACTTTCCCATAATTAATACAGTTTCGTCTCTGTGAGATATCTATAATATACACTAATTGATTATTTCTTATATGTTTATCTGTAAGGGTCATCCTGTCTGTTGATAACCTGTAAAAAAAAGAAATTCTGATAGCACGTACTTAATGATAAGTTGGTGTGTTGAAATTACCTTCAACAGTAAAACAAGCCCTAGTTTGTTGAACATGATGTACGACACTTGTGTATCGACAGTAGTGGACGTGTTAAATCCGCCCTTGGGTGACTTACTCCAACCGTTGTGCGATTTCTGCGAAGGAACTGCCATCAATTTTCAGTACTAAACATTAGTTGCTGTGTTATACAGGAAATTAATCAAAGTTTAGCGATAAAGGGTTCTTTTACCGCTTGTGAATAAGGCCCTAAAGTTTTCTGGATTATCGACGAAAAAAGTAACCTCGTATATTGTAATCGAGTTGTGGTAGTATATGGTTTGACACCTGATATATGTAGGGTATAAAAGCTAAGGCAGCAGTATCAAAAAAATAATAATGCGGTTTTTATAACTAGAAGTTCGTACCCGGTGTTTCACGGGTTAAGTATTAAGTTGAAAATAAATTTGTGGGTGGGAAACAAAGGTTCGATTCGAACGGTATAGATTTGCATCCAAAATATGTCAAGGGGAGGGGAAGGGTTAGAAAAAGCGCGGGGCAAATGACGCCAATGGTACCCGCCGGGTACTAAAGAATAACTTTCCAAAATTTGAATCCGATCGGTTAAACGGTACAGATTTGCATCGAAAATACATCAGGGGGAGGGGAAGGGGTAAAATAATAGGGGGGAAATGTCGCCTATGTTACCTGCCGGGTCTTAAAGAATATTTTTTCCTAAAGAATTAATTTTGAGTCCGATCGGTCAAACGGTACAGATTTACAACGAAAATGTATCAGGGGGAGGGGAAGGGGTAAAATAATAGGGTGGAAATGTTATGTTACCCGCCAGGTCCTAAAGAATAAGTATGCAAAATTTGAATCGAATCGGAAAAACGGTGTAGATTTGTTTAGAGAACACACAGGCATCGAGTTTTATAGGTATAGATGTACTGAAAACGAGATTTTAAAGCAAAAATAGCCTATAAATATACAGAGAACGTAATTTCGGAAGGGATAGATACATAAAATCAAGATTTCAGTACATTTTAAATTGGTAATCCTCTGTGACTAAACTCAAAACATTTATTTATTTTTTTGAATATTGCTGCCTTTGTTTTTATAGCCCACATTGTTCTTTTAAACTTACTGGATTTCGATAGAAATACTTCCACACCTTGCAGAGATAAAGGTACCTTTTACATGCTTTGATTTAACTCCTTTTTTCTGTTTGTTCACTATGATGTAATCTTGTGATTGATTTGTCACCAACTTTAAAATTTAAATAATAAAATGTCAATGACCTTCTGCGGAAAATATTTCTACAAATTCACTATACTCTTTGCCAACTCTATGTGGCCTGGGCAGCGGTGAATGAACATGGTAGCTTATATTAATAAATTAAATGCATAAATGAATTAATAAATTAAGTGCATAAATGAATTAATAAATTAAGTGCATAAATGAATTAATGGGTGAATGCAGTAGAGTTGAGTAGAGAATGAGATCACTTAGACGTATGCGTGACAAATCCATTTATGATAGAGTAAAGAATGAAGATGTGAGGAAAGAATGTAAAGGTGATCTTAGCGTAGTTAATAGAATGTAAAAAGGGTTGCTCAGATGCTTTGGGCACGTTAAGCGAATGCATGAGTTAAGAATGGTAAGAAAAATATTTGAAGCAAGCGTTGACAGCACCAGAAAGAGAGAGGATGACGTTGCATGATCAGATTGACTAGATACTGGAGGATGGTCCTGTTAGGAGCTTCACCAGTTGTCGAGCTTTTATGCGAAAATGTATGAATGTGGATGTGGCGAGAGTTGTACGTCGGGACGGACAAGTGTGGCGCTCTATCCTCTTTACCCACTCCCGCGGGGGAAACAGCGTGGTGGTCTTCCAATTGCCAACTCTATGTAGCCTGGGCAGCGGTGAACGAATATGGTAGCTTGTATTAATAAATCGATTGGCTTATTTTATTTTTTAAAAATGTAAAACAAATTCCATTAACGAGACTGTAATCATGACGGAGCGCTTTGTGGCCGGGAGAAAAATCTATTGCGTTGAAAATTGAAAAAAAAAATTCATGTAAAATTTTACAATGCAAAGTTTGAAAACAAGAGTTTTGGCTTTCATTTAGTTTTTCTCCGCTAAAACTCCCCCTCGCGAATAGAGGGTGGCTGGCGTGCGGATTGGAAAGCAAATATATACATTTATTTTTTATGTCCTCGCGGGCCGCCCGTTTGAGAATGTTTTAAAGCCGCGAAAAGATCTTCGCTGAAAATATAATGCGAAACAGAGACCCCATTTTGAATATCTCATCAAATACAGCGGTTTTAGTTTATTAGTTTTAACGCCTCATCATTTGAAGCGTTTTTCACGTTTCAAATGATTCTTTGTTGAGATAATAGTTTGGCGAAAAACAAACGAAAAACAATTTTATTTAAGGGGTTACATGGGTTTACTCGGGGAAAAAAAGGCCTATTTTCAAATTTTTTTTTTATACAAAAAATAAAATATTTTAATCAAACTTTTTACTATCTTAAAGATATATATTTGACAAAGAATTTGTGAAATTTTCAAAAGAAAATATTTAAAAATCCGCCATTGTGACGTCATTTCCGGCGACCCCTCGGAAAAAAGGTGTGTCCCCGTTGACAGTAGAACTCAAGACAGGATTATCTGAAGTGAAAAAAAAAAATATATGTTTTAGTTAAGACCATAAACTAGAATCTGAACGAAGGGAAAAAAAAAGAAGTGAAAATTGGATTTTTGGCAGACCTTTTTACAAAAAAATGCAAATTTCGGTAAATTTTGCTCAAAAATTTTTTTTTTTTAAATAGTTGTGTTAAAAAAAAAAATATCCTTCGTTCAAGTCCTCGTGAATTGTATCTCAAAGACCAGTGTAAAATTTCATCAAGATTGGTTGAGCAGTTTTAGAGAAATTTTGTCAACCGACTTTGAAAACACAGTTTCGAGACAAACGGGTTTAAAGTTTTGAGTAACAACAAAACTAAAAAAAAAATTTTTTTTTTACTTACATTGAATCTTAGATTCCTGGGTCATAAAGTAAGGAACCTGCGGCATGTAGAACCTGCAATGTCCAGGGCATCCTTTTGCTCCCGTCTACGAAGAATCCTGGCTTCGCGAGTCTCGCTCGAAGATTTTTTTCGGCTGCGCAAACACGGTTTTCATCAGAATTTCGGGGATATGCCACGTTTTAAATGCATACCGTGCATAAATAATAATAAAGCTGATTTTGCTTCATTAAAAGTGCAAGCAGCGACCAATGCAGCAATATTAACGATCTTTGAACCAGCAGGAAGTTTTTTGGAGTAATTTTCCAGATTAACTGGCTCAAGCTTTCATTATTATTTTGTGTGAAACCTCGTGATTCAAGAAGTAATCACAAACTGACGTATTTCAAACTAGTTGCCCTTAGAAAGTGAAAGCAATGGACAGTAAGGACGGACAAACAATAGACGAGCAGCTACCTGCGGCGCGCTGAGCCTACCTACGCACCTTCCCAAGGCTGTATCTCCGAAACTTTTATTCGGATTGACTTGAAAATTTAGGATAATATTTTCGAGATGTTGTAGAAATTAATGACAATAAAAAAAAAGATTTTTTGAAGCCGCGAAACCCATGTAACCCCTTAATGTATATTATAGATGTCTCACAGAAACGAAACTGTAGTTTTTTTTTTATGGGAAAGTAGGTATAGAAGTCTTTTGGGTGTACATAGGACTTATGACCTATCATCTATCGTATAAGTCCTATGTACACCCAAAAGACTTCTATACCTACTTTCCCAGTACGCCCGTAAGTCCTATGTACACCCAAAATACTTCTATACCTACTTTTCCTCTTTCCCAGTATACCGGTGTAAGCCCCGTAAGTCCTATGTACAAACCCCCAAATACTATCTCTACGCGGCTACTACTTTTCCATACTTGTAGTGCTCCCGTAGGGTCCTATGTACACACTCTCAAATACGTCCTATAATAAGACACCTGCGTACGTTCCAGTGTGTTTAACGTGACGCCCGTAAGTCTCGTGTACACTTCCCCAAAAACTCTATAGCTGCTTACTTTCCCAGTACGCCCGTAAGTCCTATGTACACCCAAAATACTTCTATACCTACTTTCCCAGTACGCCCGTAAGTCCTATGTACACCCAAAATACTTCTATACCTACTTTCCCAGTACGCCCGTAAGTCCTATGTACACCCAAAATACTTCTATACCTACTTTCGCATAAAAAACTACAGTTTCGTCTCTGTGTGACATCTGTAATATGCATTAATTTATTAATAATGTCTCTGTGACACGAAATCCGGCACTGTTCTGAAAGATTTGAACAAACTCAAAATATTCACATTTTTATTTTTTAACACCGTTTTTGACAGCGATTAACCTTTTATTTTGTTTATTTTTTTAATCACATAAATATTAATTAATGACCCTGATAGATAATCCTTTTGTTACCGTAAATACATTGTAAAATATATTAATTAATATTACTAATTGTTCTATGAATATTTTTTCTTCTGAATGAAGGTTTGTTCTTTGTGGTGACATTAGTATTAAAATAAAACACAAATCACGTTTTTTTTCCAACACTTTATTAGATATACAATCTACATGTTTCGAGGATTGATATGTTTGTGATTGAGATTATTAATGATATGGTAGTTAGTTTGTGGTGCGACATGATTATTTTACTTTGAGTTAATTTAACACGACTATAGTTTCGAGAGGAGCAGTCCCTCTCAACATCAGTTATACCTGATAAAAGCGAAGTTTGTTTAGAAAAGAGAGAGAGAGAGAAATGTGTTGAAAGCATTCCAGAAGTGGTGCCGAAGAAGGATGGGCAGAACGAGCTGGAATAAGAGAATTAAGAAAGTGGAGAGTCTGAAGACAGTATAACCAAAGAGGTCCCTAATAGCCACCATCGAAATTCGAAGTGGACAATAGATAGGACACATTTTTAGACACAATGCGTACTTCAGAAATGTAATTGAGCGAAGAATCCAGAGAGGAAAGCGAAGGCAAATATTAGGTGTATCCAAAAATGACGTTTTATGAAAGGATGAAGCAATTTTAAAAATATTATTAATATTTAAAGCATTAACTTTGAGGTTAGACATTATTTATTTATTTATTTATTCATTCATTTACGCCTAAATAGGCTTTTACATATGTAGGTATATAACAGTTATTTGCAAAAATAATATAAACAGAGAGAAAAACAAAAAAAAGAAAGTGTATATAATTTACATTATGGCGGAATGAAGCGCTCTCAGTATCGCGCCCCTATACTGTGACAGGCCAGAACCAAACACGTCCGCTATGTTTGTATAATTGTTACCTAACCTGTGTATTCTAGGTACTAGCGAGTTGTAGTGAGCATTTGTTCTAGTATTGTCACAGTAAAAAGGCGTCGGCACTCGAGTAGTTCGACTGGGTACATTATAACAGAATGTTAGTTAACTTAGTAAAAACCACTACCGGTTTCGAGACGTACCCGTCTCTTCGTCAGGACCAACACTACACTACTACATTTACAACATTATGCACCCCAACTATAGTATTGTTATGCTACTATATAGTAATCTACCGGGAGATTCCTGAATGTTCAGTAGGCTAATCAGTGCATGTTTATCTCTGACAAGATTAACACGCATGTGATCAATATTGGTGAAAGTTTAACAATACTATGGGTGGGGTGTATAGTGTTGTGAATATAGAAGTGTAATGTTGGTCCTGACGAAGAGACGGGTACGTCTGGTAGTGGTATTTACTAAGTTAACTACAATTTTTTAAAAGTTATTTTTTTCGGTTTCAGTTTCAGTGTCGATAAATCGACGTTTGTTGGTCACATGATTATTACATGCTTAATACATGTACATTACTCAATAAACACAAGCATAAGACAGCATCTTAAAAGCCTCTCAGCCACTACATACCTTGCTAGCAGGGGCGTGCAGTGGGAACAAGAAGCGTGACTTTTATTTAAGCACATATTTGGAAAAAAAGAATCGAAGTTAAATATTTATCTGGCAGAGAATTATGAAATATTGAAATTTGAATAATATGTAAATGGTTGTGGTTAGAATATTACGAGATATGTCTCTAAAATCGGTTTCTTTTCAAAATACGTGCTTGGGAAAAGTCACGTTTCTTGTTCGCACTGTACGCGCCTGCTTGATAGGTATATACAACCTGTTTGTTTAAAGGTAGGTTCCTTTTTTTATTCAACATATCAATTATCATATTTAAAAGTGAGAACAGTAAAAGCCAATTTTAATTATTTTATATAAATAAAAATCAAAGAAAAAAATTAGAGAAAACAAAAAAATTAAATTCAAAATTGCTAGCTGGAAAAAAAGGTTTATAAACATGTGAAAATATATAATATATAATTTGTTTTTACAACACTTTATAATATTGAAATATATTTTCTTTCGATATGTGCGACGTTCCTTCATCGTTCTAGTAAGTTTTTGATTCCTCGTTTATAAAAAGCGTTGTCTTTGACGTAAAATATTCAAAAATTCGCAACATATTAATATTCTTATTTCACTAACGCTATTAAATCCTCTTCCATCTAAAGAATGCTGCATAGATCTTATCAAGTATCTGCCTAGACAGCACCATCTTATTACCTAGTAAGATAATCAGCTGGTATATCTGGGCTGTACAGAAAGTGATCGACTATTTTCCATCCTTATGCGTCAATTTAATTTCACGTGATTTTTGTTCGCATGCACGCTATTTAAAAAATATTTAATTTAAAAATCAAAAAACTCGACTGCATAAAAAGTGATATTTAAATAAAAACCGGAAATAGAGAAACGAGTCCAGTAGTCTAGAATTCTGTTAAATAATATTGAATAACTACACCATTGAAATAGTTTCATGATCTATACACACATAAAACAAATAAGAAATTCTAATGCGGAACGTAGCGACTTTAATAGTCGATTTTTGAATTGGCATCTTTGAATTTCCGCAGATATTCGATTATCGATGACATCTTAGGTATATTATTGATAGATTTGGCATTATTCTAGAGATTATTCATGATGATAATTAAATGATAATTAACCTTGAAACCTCTACGTAAGTATAATAATATTTATTTAAAAAAATCCTTGTTTACAATATATAGGTACTTAATAATAATTTAACAATAAAAATATAAGATAAAATTACACAATTTTTTTTTTGTTAGATTTGTGGATTATGCCACTCTACTAGGCTACGCCTGTCCCAGAGTGGCGTTATAGAATACAATTATAATATTTTTTGAATTCGTCAATAATATTTGTTTTCATAAGGTAATGATTATGTATCTACAAAGTATCAAGTGCAATGTTAGTGAAAGGTTGAGTGAGTCATAAGTCCAAGTGTAAATATGTGAAGAATATTGTTTAATGTAAAAAGGGTTAAAGTTTTGTTTATAATTATTTTTTATTATCCTTAATTAATTAATTTATTTATATAGATATATATATATTTTTATTTATAGACATTATTATGCAATTACAGTAAGTAAATTTTCAGTTGCTGTTCTACCTTTAGAGGTAAGCCAGTTGTTTGCTAAAGCTTTTATTTTATTAATTGAGTATATGCTGATATGCTGGGAAGTCTGTTTTAAATATGTTAAATATTTTAGGCCCTATGTATGAGTAATGTTTCTGTCCATGTTTTGTCTTAGTTTTTGGTATTTCGTCAAGGTTTCGTAATGCTTGTCTAGTATTATGTGAATGCGAGTTACTGGTTGCTATTAGGTGGTTTGTGTTTTTGATGTAGAAGATGAGGGTAGACTTAACGAATAGCTGTCTAACGTCCAGTACATTAAATTCTCTGAATAGTCTGTCTGATTGGTATATAAATGGTTTTTTATTAATGACTCGGAGCAAGGTTTTTTGTGCCGTTATAGCTGTTTTTAATGTGGTTTGTAAGTACTTCCCCAACTTGGAATCGCATAGTTCAAAAATGACTGGGCAAGAGCACAATAGATAGTTTTGAGTTGCTGTTTATTAAAAATATTTCGTATGGATTTAAATAGATAAATGAATTTTAGAAGTTTTCCCGATACTAGTTCAATGTGAAGTTTCCAGTTTAGGTGCCTGTCTATTATGATTCCCAAGTATTTCACACTTCATATTTCCATACTTTTTTCACTACTTACGTTTCGAGAGAAATAGAATAGTTTCAATCAGAAATAGTGCAACCCAAGAGGTCTACGAGGTTCAAGACATGGTCAGATGGAGTCAACAGCGTCGACGATACTGGTAGCAATACGTTCAGAGAATGAGTACAACAAGAATTCCGTACACAGCTTTGCATGGCTTACCCGATGGACAGTGTCCACTAGGAAGACCCCCAAAGAAATGGAGAGATAGCTGGAATTCAGCATCACAAGAGGAAACTCCTGCACAAACATACTCTTGAGTCTAAACAAAGTTGAAAAAGAAGAAGAAGAAGAAGAAGAAGAAGTAAAAACACTGTGTGGAAGAATGAATTTTATTAATTTCGCATTGCCACTGATTTGTCGTTACCTGTGAGATGTACCGCGCAACCTCACATCGGTAATACACCCTTATTTTCAATTAGCCCGGGTTAATTCACGGGCTCGAGGTTCAATTGAATAACTGAAGGGTCAAAACAACCCTCGGAGGTTTTAATAATAAATACCTTTAAAATTCAAGGTCTGGTAGTGAACGAACAATGGCAGAACCTGGTGAAACACCATTGTGAATACAAATTGTATCACACATACATCAAGGGAAAACTCAAGGGATGGTTTATTTCAGACTATTTTATTTAAGTACAATGACATAGATGAATTAGTTGAATGTGTACGTACGCACAGTATCCCTCGAAAATATCAATGACGATAATAACGTAGAAACTTCTAGCTCAGTCTACCATACTCTCGTATTATCTACAGCTTTCGGAAGGTGTCTACAAACACCTGGAACTACATAGAAGCGAAGAAAACCTTCTCCCAAACACTAGAATAATCTAGAAGGTTCGTAAATCCACTTTTTGGGTATAAATAGCGCGGATCTAGGCCACCGCGGAGAGTTATGTTTTTGACAGTTCGTTCAGTTCGTGGCCAGGTTTTTCCAGTCGCGAATTTAGGAGCGATAGATACCAGCGAAATAATCGGGCGAGTAATAACCTTGCGGCGAAATAAATAAGTGCGAGAATTGAGTGTTGTTCCAGGAACGATAAATAAAATGTTCCAGCGACATAAAGTGTTCACTTACTTGAGTGATATATTGCGGAATAGTGCAATTGAAAGAAAAGCGTTAAGTTTAATTCGTGTTAAGTGACTTTGTACATTGGATAATTAATTAACCACTAATTAATAAATGGCTAATTAATAGTCAGTGTTTTTATCTGCCTCCCGCAGTCACGACTTTGTGACAGTGTTTGTAAGTCGTAACAGTAAAGATTTTACGTGCTACCTCTCTAAAAGAACAAAATTAATTTCATAGATATCTCACTGAGACGAAACTGTATTAATTATGGGAAAGTAGGTATAGAAGTTATTTTGGGTGTAACAGGACTTATGACCTGTCTTTTTATTGGTTGGCTTAAGTGATCACTTTACACAATTGTAACATTCGTCTCAGTGAGATATCTATAATATACATTAATTGATTAATAATGTCTCTGTGACATAAATCCAGCACTGTTCTGAAAGATTTGAACAAACTCAAAATATTCTGAATTGTAAATACTGGTAAAAAAGGAATTTAACAAAAATTGGAAATAATATTTCCTGGCGTATCCTAGTGTAATGCAAGTATTCGGATGAATTTCATTACACACTAATAAAGTATATTGCTCCCAAAATTCCGTAAATAAATTGTAGATTTTCTCATTAGCGACATCTGTGGGGATTTAGGGGAATGAAAATGGCTTTGTACAGGCCGCATGGAAAGGCGCTTACAACTCATATATGAAAGCTTCACGCAATTTGAACATATATACAACTTCCAAAAAATGAATAAGCATGGTATATTCTATCATGGGTGGAAATGGCGAATGTTACAATTGTGTAAAGTGATCACTTAAGCCAACCAATAAAAAGACAGGTCATAAGTCCTGTTACACCCAAAATGACTTCTATACCTACTTTCCCATAATTAATACAGTTTCGTCTCAGTGAGATATCTATAATATACATTAATTGATTAATAATGTCTCTGTGACATAAATCCAGCACTGTTCTGAAAGATTTGAACAAACTCAAAATATTCTGAATTGTAAAATTAATTTCATTCATAGTTAGTTACAATGAACTTCCACAAAGTTAACCACGAAAATTTCGAAATATTATATTTCCAGATTTGTCATTTTTATTCCAAAGCCGTGAGCCGTGACAGCGTATTGATAATTTTGAGCTAATCCCTGTCTGTTCCGGCACGGGATACAGTAAGACCCCCTCGTTACAAATTACTCCACCCTATCTAATCTCACCGCCACCAAAGTTCCCTTTCATCCGTGAACTTACTCGATCGGGGACTTGGCAATTCTGCGACACTTATCGCCTCTATTTCGTGTCACCCGCGCACAGTAGTGGCATTTTAACCGGTTACATCATAACCGTTACGTGAGATTTGTATCCGGTTGCATCGATGATTGCTAACTGCTTTTTCGCAATTTGACGAGCAATCATTGGCACTAGACAATAGTTGTATCCAGTGATATCCTGCTAAAATTTTATCGACCGGCTCACACTTTGGTAAGCACTAACTCCCGATATTTATGCAATTATTTATTTACATTAAATAATATTTATAAATAATATTACATAAATTCATTCCAAATACCGTTTTAATTTTCATTCGAAAAATTAACTGTGATAAGTATTTTTCATCTATCATCTACTGTGTGGTGGTGGCATCTGTCCTATTATTTAATGAATAGTATGGAATCTCTTGGTCAGTAGCAGACCGCTGCTAACGGCATTTTCTTTTATAATTACGTCATTTATTGGCACATTTCATTCTTTGTAATTTTTATTTTTTAATAACAATTAAGGTGTTTTTATGAAAATAACTAACTTTTATTTAGTGAGTTAAGCCTCAAAATAGGGAATAAATAAAACATACCTACTGCTAAAACTCGTCTCTTTATGTAAATAAAAAAAGTTTTAAAATCAACAAAAAACGTAAAAATTTATTGCACATTTATAACATTATGACTTATTAATATTGAATAATTCTTAATTTCCTTAGTACGGATTCTAGATAATGAAGTATACTTTATACGTATAAAAAAACATATTATGCGTACAAATAAATATTCAATTCAATTCAATTAAATTCAAATTCAATTTATTACTTTTACATAATAACAAATGTTTTATCTAAGTTATTGCCCTTAAAAAATTGCAGTCTAGAATAAATATTCTGATATAAATTAATAATAAAAACCCACACTTCCGTAAAGAAACGCAGAAATATGCATTTCCGGTGAATGTACAGCCTTAACGAAAATCCACAAGCCTTTAACAAACCCACAACAATAATTAAAAAAAAAAAACTATTTTAAGAACCGGCTCGATAAAGCCGGTGCGGACCCATAGCAGCACACCACTGGTTATATTTCAGTTATGTTTATGTTTATGATGATATATGTATATATATATATATATATATATATATGTTAAATCTAAGGCTTTCACGGGTACAATATATGTTAGTTCTAACTACTTTGGGGGTAACCCGCGTCAAATTCTCGTCGTCAGGACCAGTCGTCTGCCGACGTTTCGAACAGATCTCACTGTTCATCTTCAGGGCGCCTTGTCGATGAGCTGCTTCTCCAAAAAGCGTACAACCGTTTGGGTCCGGAGCTCACCGTCAAGTGAAAGTTTGAAAAATTCTGCGTCAGGTGTTTGTGGAGGAGTGGGTTTCTCCAACGACGCCGTTAATGTGTTTTGCTCGGCTTCTAGTAATCCGTATATTTACTTTATTATCGTCATTATACAATATTGAGAAGGTTGGATTTTCTAATTGCTTCGGTGTTTTCATCGTGATTTCTAGTTTATTATTATTAATATATACAGTGTCGTTTTTGCGTGAAAGACGCTTCAAAGGCGCTTTACAGATGCGACATCCCCAATAAGTAAGTTTTTAGGCTCTCCTGATTTTCCATGGTTCGCAACAGGGATGTTATGGATATGAAATTTCGGATCTGGATACTGATACGGATATAGAAATAATATTATACCGGTTTCGGATACGGTTACGGATATGAACTTATTTCGGATTATCCGCTAGTTTCGGATAATTTCGGTTACGGATATTAGAATTTTAAAATTATAAAAGTAAAATACTAATGGCAAGATTTGACTTTTATTTCTAGTCTTTATTATCATTTGCTTTTACAATCAGTCAAATAAATAACTATTATTACAGTCACTTTGAGTGAGTATGTACTTAAAAATACAAAAACAAAATTATAATATACAAAAATAATATTACTAACTTCTATTAACATTTTTCAATATTCTTATAGGAATAATTACAAATTGCAAAAATACAGTAATTTATAATTAATCAGTCTTCATAAGCATTGCTTGAATATTAAAGATAAAGAGTAAAATCTAAAGTTGTAATAAAATCTTGTAAAAAAACTTTTACAGTACCTATATAATAACAAAAACAGTTCTGTAAGTAATGAAACCATTACAAAATGTTTATTAATAAACTTTAACCTTAATTGTAGTTTTAAGAATCGAAATTGAGCAAAGGTAAATGATGCTTTTAAAATTATTATATTATTGCAAGAGACACGCGCGGCTTGTGTGACAACTGAAAGTGACAAACAAAAATCTGTCGTAACCTATCATTTAGATTTAGACTCCGCCTTTATCCGAAACTACCCGAAACTTTTATATCGGTTTCGGTTTCGGTTACGGATATATTTTTATATCGGATATCCGATAGTTACGGTTACGGAGCTCCATAACATCCCTGGTTCGCAACATTCCACGTAGCTGGGCCCGCAATACTGAAAGCACGTTCCGCAAACTTGGTTCCAGGTCTCCTTGGTACTACCAGCCTGCAGAGTGCCTCCGATTTGGCTGACCGCAGTGTGAGCTGTCTTCCAGAGATATTGTCCGGGATACAGAGGTCCATTAAATATTGTGGTGCGTTTCTTTGAAGACTTGTACACCATCAGAGAGAGTTTGACATTTATATGCTCCGGCAGGCGAAGCCGATGTAGTTGCTTCAGCATTGAGGATGTCCGCGAGAGCTTTGACGCCTTAAATATAAGCACCTTAAATATCAACCCATCAACGTTATCAATCATCGATACAATAAGATACAAATCTCAAATAACCGCACAATATATATACAATATTTTCATATAGACAAATTGGAAGCTAGAAGACTAATTGCTGAGTCAATATACCTACATAATATAAAACATGTTAATATTGATTCAGAATTTTGTGTCAAAAACATAATTTTGAATGTTCTTAGTCACTGACTTAGGACATATAATATTTTCTTTTTCAACTTACAATAACAAAATGGCCCACTTTAACTCTGTATCTAGAATGTTGAGGTTATACAATAAAATATAAAATAACCGTAACGTCCTCATTGAAATTTTTAGAACTATTACCAAACTTGCGAAATTAGCTGTTCAGTCTCTTTATTCAACCTCACTCTTTTTAATTTTTTTAATTTTTTTTTATTTAATATTAAAACTACATTTAAATCATAATACATTTGTCTATTACAATCTACTTAGATACATTTTATTTTATTGCTTTGCCTCTACAAAAATGAGACTTGCTCATGTGCTTGGTGAGGGGCTTACACTTTATTAGTTTATTTTGGATTTGGCTTATTTGTTCTTAGCTATATGTCTTGTTATGCATTGTCAAATTGTATCGATCTAAAGTGTTGGTTTATTTTTTTCTTTAATTGTTGTAAGTCATCGATTTTCTTAATATGTGTAGGTAGGTTATTGAAGTTTTTTATGCCCAAGTATATGTAGTTTTGTTGACACAGTTTGGTATTATATTTTGGGATTTTAAAATTATTTTTGAATCTTAATGATGTGTTTTTTTCAAATTTAGCAGTTATGTTTTCTTTAATTAGTTGTATAATTGACGTTTTTTTGTAAACATTCTCTAATTTTGGAACTTGGAATTTAGAGAAAAGTAATTGTGTAGAGAAGGTTTTTCTTTTTTTTAATATTACTTTTATAATTGATCTTTGGATTAGTGTGTATTATAGATATCTCACAGAGACGAAACTGTATTAATTATGGGAAAGTAGGTATAGAAGTCATTTGGGTGTAACAGGACTTATGACCTGTCTTTTGGTAGGCTTAAGTGATCACTTTACACAATTGTAACATTCGCCATTTCCACCCATGATAGAATATACCATGCTTATTCATTTTTTGGAAGTTGTATATATGTTCAAATTGCGTGAAGCTTTCATATATGAGTAATAAGCACCTTTTCCATGCGGCCTGTACAAAGCCATTTTCATTCCCCTAAATCCCCACAGATGTCGCTAATGAGAAAATCTACAATTGATTTTATATGTTCCCATAATTAATACAGTTTCGTCTCTGTGAGATATCTATAATATACACTAATTGATTAATAATGTCTCTGTGACATAAATCCAGCACTGTTCTGAAAGATTTGAACAAACTCAAAATATTCTGGATCTTTGGATTACTTTCACTGTGTTTATGATGTTATTATACGCCCCTCCCCATCCAAAGATTCCATATTCTATATACTCTGTTCAAACTCACTCTATAAAATCACTTTTTTCTGTTCTTTCTTGTTAACTTTTATCTCTATGTTTGCTTTGTTCACATTTAAGAGATGAAAAGCATTTAAACTAATTGTGTTATAATTGTATTACCTATATCATGTTGTGTGTTTTTCGTTGTTTGTAAACCATTGAAAAATAAAAAAATAAGTAAAAAAACCGGTTAAAATAAGGGTTTGACCATCACTTCTTGCGCACTAGCCACCCCACAATGTTACTACCCCAGTAATTATTAATAATGCGAAAAGTCCATATCTTGGTTATCACTGGAAAATGAAGCTTGGTAATTTATTTAAATTCTAGGGTTAATTACCCGGAACTATTGAACTTGCCCGAAACTTGTTAACGCGCTGTTAAGGGTAGCTGTGCTGCGCCAGTGTGGGTAAAAGGCTTTCTGTGATGATGCGAATTTCGCGTGTGTATTTGAACCCGGTATTTGCATACGATATTTTGATTGGTGCTGGCTGTGTATGCCGTGAATCCCGTGGAGACTTCGCAGAAATAACAACTCCGTTTTCCAAGAAACAAACATTGAGTCCCTTCCATCTTTCGCAGTACAAATACGTATGCTGATGTATGTGGGATATTAAAGCGAAGGCAGCGATATACCAAAAAAAAAACGAGCGAGCCTTACAGTAGTCGCATGTGATGTGTGACATTTGACATCTCACAATTAAACATATCGATTGAGCAGCAACATAAATTAACATCAAAATTTAAAAAAGCTAATACCTATATATTTATTAATCAGTAAATACACGCATTTTTATTTAGAAGTGTGTTTGGTCAATTATATGTTTTTATTAATTCTCATAGATGGCGGTAGTGTGCCGCCATACATATTGTATGAAAACATTGATTAAACATTTTAAAATAATCACATAAATTACATAAAATTTGAGTGAATGTAAATCATTAATGGTAGTTATTGTTTACATGAATATAAAAAAAGTATTTATTGGATAGTTTCGAAGATATAAGCCAAAATATATCAAAGTTACAGCATCCACACGCTTGACACCAGCCACGTAACATATATACAAAATCAGATGCGTTGGCTGTTGGAAGTGTGCGTCTTCGCTGTGATGGCACATGCTGGACACTGATTTTTTTTCCAGCTTCCCTAGCGTCTTATTTCCTGTTATGCATTTCTGTCCATTTTCACGAAATTACTGTTACAGATTGCGGGAATGCAAGAGGAAAGATATTACTCACAAAAAATTAATACAGTCATCGAAGATTACTAATTTATAATGTACTGAATTTAAGATTTTATAGGAAACAGCCTCTAAATTTATAGGAAACATGATTTAGGAAGGGTTATATTTTTTTTGGTACTGCTGCCTTTGCTTTTATACCCCGTATATATACCCTGATGAAGCTACGGTTGTAGCGAAACCCGGTCGGTAACAATAAATACAAAAATCGCGAACAAAGATTATTATGTTATTTTTAATTTATTTTATTTAACTCACGTAAAGATAATAAAGTTAATAAATACTGGAAATGAATATAGCACAAAGTTCCAAAAATAATATTTTTAAGTCGAGTATATAGATTAGTACCTACCATATGCCTCCGCCAATACATTAAACACTGCACTGAAGTCCTATCTGTGTTAATTTTTAAGTTATATGGGAATGCATATCGCATAAGTATTAAGTGCCACGTCATAGGATGTCGCATCGAGGACGCCTTTTTTTATAATTTAAGTTGGTATCTCATTAAGATCCAAAGCATTATTTGTGAAATTAAGCCAACTACACTGCAAAAAGTCTTCGAAAAATTTAACAAAAGGGTCAGGGTATGCCAGCGCAGCCAAGGCGGCCCTTTGACCGACATCGTATGTCTTGTAGTTAATAAAAATTCCCTAATTAAATAATTATTTACTCTGATTTATTTCAAAATTCAATCTGGCGTTTCCGATTCGCCAAATTTGTTGTGTGTTTTAACAATAACAATGCGTTGTTCTTTTGTATAGCGACCCATTTTTAATAACCTCAATAACAGCAAATGAGAAATGCCACCAAACATAGAGTTACCTACTTAAATTTAAATAATATGGAGCGAAATTTAAATCCGGCATACCCGATGGGCCAACCTATATAAACCACTAAACGACATGAGTATTTTATAGTTTTTAGTATTAAAATACGTATATTCGTAATTTAGTACTAAAATTAGTATAAAAAGTCTCTTATACGATGGCTCAGAGCCATCGTATAAGAGAATTCCTTCCATTTTTCTCGTATACAAAATTTAGCTTCATCTGTGTGAGACTTCTATAATTTATCCTTAATTAAATAATCATTATTTGAAGTTGTTATTTTACGAGTATCAAAGCTAATATTACCATTCTAGAATAAGCGCTCAGTTACTTTTGAACTTTTTTAAATATCGCGGAAAATATTTAGGGGTTTTTAATTTAGTTTAGGCGATTAGTAAAAGTCTCAAAGATATAGAAGGCCTTGTAGTAATAAAATAGGCAGTCTAGTGTGTGGGGTACTCAGAGTATCATAGACTCTAAGGAATTGCAAAAAAATATAATTCAGAGAGTAAAATTTAATCGAATATGGTAATTGGAAAACGTATTTCCGCGTTCCGAATAAACCTTAACAAAGCTGAGGTTTTCATGTAGAAATTAATATAATTGACCCTTTTTGGTAAAAAGTTAAAGTTTTACGGATTGACCTGCGCAATGTCTGTCATATCAACTTAATTGAGCGATCACTTTAACGTCTAACTCACACTTTATTAATTAAAATGAAGACTTTATTTTATCAATTTTCCCAGAGGAAACCGACTTCATCAATCATCAATTATGCACATCCGCCTTCTAGATAATTTCCACAATTATTTATATCTGACGGTTGGGAATTTTACATACACAGGGTGATTTTTAATCGTTAAAATTAAAAAAACTAACACACTTTGCATAAACCACATAAATTATTTTTAATTTAGACCGGTTTCATTACCACTAGGATCATCAGAATGAACGCACAATTAGTGGTCCATAAATTATAATTTATAATATGTAAAGGAAACAATAGCCGCACAGGTTTGTTTGGTGGAGATTAAGGGAAATGTAGAAAATGGGAATATATTAAAGTTATTAATAATATTCAAAATATTTTGAGTATGCTCAATTTTTTTAAGAAAAAGATACTGGATTTTGTCCCCAGGGGGACATCATTAAACAAGATATATTATATTTCCCATTTTCATAAAGACGAAGCTATTTTTTAATATGCGAAAGTAGGTGAAGAAGTTAATAATTATAGAAGTTAAGTTTATATACCGCAGAATGATTTGATGGGTCGATGATATATTATATTTGAAATTAATAAATAAGATTTAAAGTTAGTAATGAAAGAGCATTACAGCTAAATTTTCGCCATACTCGTACGATCTCATCTTTTACCATTTTAAGGCAAATGCTAAGAAAATATAAATTAGACATGATTGAATTTCGCGACGTGTATTACAATCATACTGTATGTATTTTAAGATTTAATTAATTAATTTTTGAATTAATTCATTGTCGAAAGGATAATTAATTACAATGTCGATTAAGTAATTCTCGAATGGTTGAAATTACTCAAACGTGCTGACGTAAATCAAAGGGTCTTCAACACTATAGACCCCTATGTGGTTTTGTAATTAATATCTTGCGCATGAAGAAAATATAGATACGTTGAAATTTTTTGGGATATTCTGCAGAATGTATAGGAACTCTCTGGTCGACGTTTCGGATCACATTGTAGGGCCCATTATCAGGGTTGATGTGTCAGTAACCAGACGATTTTAAACGGTCGTAAAAACCGTACAATATATAACTTCAACTTCGGCAACCCTCGAAGCCTCGTGGGCATGACACTGAATTCTCACACCGAGGGTTCCGAGTTCGATTTCCGGTGAGATCACAATTACTCTATGTGATTTACTCAAGCCTGGACGTATTGTGATGTGTTTCGCTTCTATAATTGAGCCTCTTGGCCTGTTGAAGCGTAAAATTAAAAAAATATGTATGAAATGTTAAAAAACTTTAAAAGTCTGCCCCTATATCGTGTGAAAACAAAGCGCATTTATGAAGGTTAGTGATGATGTGTGAGCACATATATTCAGAAGGAATCTTTGTGAATGGCATTGTTCGGCTTACTATTTGTATTAGTAAATAATGCGGTATTCACCTTGGTTAGTTGTGAGGATGAATTAGTGACCAATTGAACTGAAACCATTTCTTACATGATGACGGAATTTTTTAACATATACAACAATAAGAAATACAAAGGCTATATATACGGTTCATTCTAATTTGAAGTGTACCTACGTGCTGTCGTCTCACATGGAGAAAGTTGTTGGGTGCATTCAGCTACTTGAAATCGTTTTCCGCAGATCAAGAATGAAAGTAGGAGTACTTATTACTTACGCCAGCGCTTTTTACAACCTTCGAAGCACTTCTGGAAAAAAATCGGTACGACTTTCAATTTCTTTAGCGATTCTGTATTTATCTTCTCAATGTTGACAAAACGGCATGTTTTCGTGTTTTATTTAATTTTCGGGAATAGGAATGAGTCGTAGGGGGCGTATCCAGCGAATATGGAGGCTGAGTTATTAACTATTAAAAGGATAAAGGCGTGCATATGTTAAATTCGGTGTATATGCTAAATAATCGGGAAGAATATCACATGTGGGCAAAGGTAGCAACATTAAAAAAAGAATTGAATGCAGTCATCGAGGATAACTAATTTATAATGTACTGAATTCCAAATTTTATAGAAAACAATAATATATATAAATTAAAAGAAAACGTGATTTTGAAGAGATAAATATATAAAATCTAGAATACGGTACATTTTAAATTAGTAATCATCGGTGACTTCAAAATTCAAAACCTTTCTTAATTCTTAGACATTGCCGCCTTTGCTTTTATACCCCACATATAATTAAAAATAATATTTCTTAATATTCCATTTAAAAAAATAAAGGGGTATCTTTACCAGCTGCGAAATCCGCATACAGGGTGTTCTGTATCTCGACGTCAGGCCAAAATCGGGTGACAGGCCAAGTCATAATAGAAGACTAAGAAGAGCGTCGGTTATATTTACTAACGAACGGCAATCCGTTAGTTAATTGTCGATTTACGAACGGATATTTGGTCTTTCGTCTGTAAGACCGGCCCATAATGTTTTACCAATTACAAAGAAAATTTCTAATCGCGGTTACACAACAGCTGTGACGCATTAAATTCTAATTTGAAAATCGGAGCCGGTTGTAATTTGAAATCGGAAAATCAGATTTTTTATCGAAATAAATTGGAACGAACAATACGTATTACAAAACAAAAACTACATGAAATGAACACCTAACCTTATTAATAACCCAATGAAACTAGATGAAAGAACTTATGTTATGCTGTGAAAAAGTAAGAATTGACAACTTGAGAACTTAACAAATCCATTCATTCAATGTTAGGGGAATCCCCGATAACATAGTGCGTAAGATTCACGGTGCACAGCCAAACCGTAATTTGCGTTGCGTTCATTTATAAATAGCTTGTTTTTAATATCCATGATGATATTCGGCGAATATGAATATTCGGTAAATACCTACATCCGGCGAATACGAATATTCGGTAAATATCTACTATTCGGCTAATACGAATATTCGTATTTGTTGCGTCACTAGTTAAAAACATCCATGTGGTATGAACTTTTTAAATCTAATACATATTACTAAACGATAATAATTTTATAATTACAAAGAAAATTTCTAATCGCGGTTACACAACAGCTGTGCCGCATTAAATTCTAATTTGAAAATCGGAGCCGGTCGTAATTTGAAATCGGCAACTGAAAGGACTTTATTAATTAAAGTCACATGATGAAAGAAGGACTTGACTAGTAATTCCGTTCGCCACAACACAGCGCGGTGTAACGGAGTGATTCTCGCTCACTTTGACTGTTGATTTGATAAAGTTTGCGATGTAATTGATGTGTTGGGTGTACAAAGGCTTTAGAGCATTTCAAATCTGTACTGCCACACTTAAATTTTCCACGCGCTCGCTCGTCTGTCGGTTTTTCAAATCAAGTTTGTGGATTCGAATTCCAAACAATTGTTAATTCTGCTAATACTCCAATACACCGGAGTTACATTAAATGTGGAACATGCAACGAAATTGTCATATATGTATATATCTATTATTAATGAAATCGTTAGTGTAAGACATTCGATTAAATAAGTAAGATATAGACAAAGAAACATTAGATTAGGGGGGGGGTAAGGTTAATTCGTACAAAAAAATGTATGTTTTTGTGAATTTTTTGTGACGACACAGTTAAAATCTCTTTATTTAAACTAATGATTCATTAAAGTATGACATTTGAAGAATATTGTGTAAAATTTTCAAGACGAAATATTAAAAAATACGGCAATGGCAGCAATTATTCGGACGTGTCTCGGAAAAAAGTAGAACTTGGTGCTAGATCATCTGAAATCAAAAAATCAAAGTTCATTCTTTAGATAATAGATTTTCCCAGGTAATGCTGGGAGGGTTTTTTGAAATTTTAATTTTTAAATTTTTTGGAACACTTTGAAGGCGATTTTTTGCGAAAAATATCGACTAATTTGTTATTAAAAAATAAAAATTAATAACAAATTTGAAAAAATGTACAGAAATAGTGTTCAAAATTTCAAAAGGATCGGTGCAGTACTTTTGAAGTTATGATGGACACCGACTTTGAAAACGTAAGATGTGGGGAAAACGATTTAATGTTTTGCACTCTGTAAAATTCAAAATAAAACTCAACACTTATTTTATACTTACACATAATCGTCGATGCTATGTTCACACGGCAAAGAGCTTTCATCATCAGCATCTTTTTGTCCTTGTCTACGCAAAACTCTTCTAATACAATAGCACGTCCGGTAGTCCTCAGGTGAGCGCGTCTCTTAGCTGCCCGACCAGGTATAGAAAATCAGTCTGAGTATCGCTCAAATGTTCATAATTTCGTTAATTTTGACTTGAAATTTTTTTACAATATTCTTGCGATGTTATACATTCATTTAAAAAATTAAAAATAAAATGCAAAAAAAAGTTAAAAACCTTACCCCCCCTTAAGTTATAAAAATTGAGATATTAAATTAAGTAAGATATAAACAATACAAGAATACAAAAATGTAAGACATTAGATTAAGTAAATAAGATATACACAAGGAAACATTAAATTAAGTTATAAAAATTAATAATTAAGAAGGTATTGTAATAACATTTAAAAGTATATATATATATAGATTGTTTTTGATAAGATTATTTCATTGCGTTATTGTGATGGTTTTTGTATAGGATTTTTCAATTTAGTCTTGAATTTTCTATAATTTTTTTCCGTCTTCATTTCATTGGGAAGAGCATTAAAGAATGATACTCCTTGATAGGAGAAATGGTGTTGTGCTGGGCTAGTATTACATTTAGGTATCAAAATATTTCCAGCTGATCTCGGTCTATTACTAAAACATCCAAATGTTCTATTATTGATATACATTTTGTGGATTTGAAGTATCGCTAATTTTTTATAGATTTCATTAATATTTGGGACGTTAAAAATGTTGAAAAGTTCCCTTGTTGGGAATATTGAGGGTTTCCTCAAAATCACTTTGATAATAACTCTCTGAACTATTTCCACTGGAAGTATATTAGAGTTAAAGGTTCCACCCCAGCCAACTATACCATACTGTAGTATGGACTGGGCAAACGCAAAGTATACCACCTTAAGCATGTTTATTGATAAGATATTTCGTAGCCTTATGAATAGGTATATGAGTTTTCTCATCCTAGTGACTGTGGAATATATTTGCTCTTTCCATTTTTCCTGTCAATTATGACACCCAATGTTATGACACTTATAATGGGTATGAATGTTTTGAAGGTGTTTGAGTTATAGGGTTCTTTGATAGGTGTATAGTAAGTGTGATATTTTGAGGCTTTAGTTAAATACACTCATTTTCTTCTGGATCTTTTATTGCGGTAACAATAAACCTCGTGTTACAGTGATACGGCAAACATAACAATGACCAATGGCGCGCGTCCTTGTATAACCATTCTCTCTCTCACAATCTCTATCTCTTTCATTCATCGCGACATACGATCCTCAGATCTATTACAGCAAGCAAACATCAAGGTATAGTAAGTATTTAGTAATTTTAATTATTATTCTTTTTATAGGAATAATTAAGAGCTAATCTTAAATTAACATACACAAGATAAGAATTGATTGTTGATGATATTAGCAAAGTGTGATATTATGAGATAATTTATGGTTTCAAAATATGTTGAAAAAGGGTGGGATTATAGGATCAGGATAAAGGAACTAAAGATGGGAGTATGTGGGAACACAAATTGAGTGAAAAAGGTTGGGTACGGCTGTGAACCATTTACCGGTAAATTAGCTTACCGAAAACCGGTAATGTATACCGCTCAAGATCAAATGGCACGGCTTCGTACTGCTAACGCCATATTTTCCCCGTCATTCCGTTTTTGGTCTTTAGATTAACTAGAAGCATTTAATATTCTAACTGTAAGGTCACTTGAACTCTCAGTTAATTCACGGTAAATTATTGTGACTATATTTTTTTATTAACTTGTACATTATGCCTCTAAGAAGGCTGGCAAGTATCCACGGATCACGCGACATCTTTGGAGGTGGATGAGCCCTCCAGTTTTGGATAGAGTTGAACTCAAACGTCACCTCTACTGCGGTTGATGATGTTAAAGTCGCGATGGTTTGACAGAATTTATTTGATTACAAAACACAAGTTATAAAGAATACAGTAGTGTGCGAAGGTTACAATTGAAAGGCGCGAAGTTCGAAGGTATGACGGCGAGGGCTTCCGCTGTATCCGAGGAGCCCCGATGGAGTGAGATGATTTGTTCTGCGGGTGCTTATATAGTCATTCAGAACAAAGGAATCGGGGTGTTATGATTTCCTCTTTACTCGGCCGCGCGTGTGGGTATTTAGCTTAGATCAGCGAGGTGCGTTTCGTCACTTCGATAGTCCATGCTCTCTGCTGTACCTCGCCTTCGTACACGGTCATCGGTCCGGCTTACATTTGCTCAGCGATCTTGTCTCAACCTCTGTATCGAGGGCGACGGCCTGCCGACTCGATGTCAGCATCTGTGGTAACTCATTACACGCGTGTCTGTGTGTTTGTGTCTCGGGCCACCACACATCTATGAACACTGGAAAATTCCGTAGATAGGGTCGATATTCTTCCTTCACGCTACCAATTTCGTGTACTCAAACTACCAGTAGATTCTTTGAAATCGGCCACCCGAATGTTTTTGAAAATAATTATGCTGTCGGGGTGGAAGCGAAGGGAACGAAAAACGGAGCCTCCCGTTAAATGGATGACTCTCCTATTTCTTGTTTCAGGGCGATTCATTACCGTTTACAGGTGAAGCAAAATCTAGAGCTCGCACATTTAAAACCTAGGCGGGATGAATTAATTAAACATCCGCGAGTTCGCCTTTGTTTTAATTAAAATGTATGAAGGAACGGGGGGATCAGCCAGGAGCATATCGATCCTGTTGGGATCACAAGGATTTGTATTTTAAGACGACCATAGACTCATCGCTCGAAAGCCTGCACAAAGTGATTCTTGAATAAAAAGGCGATTAAATCGAGTCTAAACGCATATACATTATAAAAAAATATATAAAAAAAGTAACCCATAAAAAAACAAATTTTCATTATACTCCCTTTCTTTGTAAAATATAACAGCAATTAAAGACGAATTAAAACATATAACATAACACTAAACTTACAGTAATTTAATATATTTCTAAAATGTCAGATGTTTTGAGCTTTGATAAGACACTTCACGCTTTGAAGATTAAATTCTAAAAACATTTGTCAGTCAATTTAGATTTTCGACAATCGTAGTGAAGTACCTATTATGCATACTGACGGAGTAATTCAAATTTAGAAAATATTCCGCGACGTTATCGGGCCGCCGTTGCTAGTGAGCAAACATTTCTAATGATTCCAATTTGAAAAAACCAATAAAATTTCTAAAATTCCCAAATTATACTATAATTATTTTTTTTTTTTAACGAAAATTTGATAGATCTTCTTGATCGTCGCCACGAGTCTACTTGCCAAGTTTCAGCTCGATTGGATCACGGGAAAAGGGTCAAAAATCGATCTAAAGTTTTTTTGACGGCAAGCCGGCAAGCAAGCAAGCAGACGCCACGAGTTAATATAAAGGGAGTAAATAGAAAATCATCATCATCTGCTTCCCCTTGTCGCATTCGGGTCGGGGACCCACTGCATCGACAAGGCGCCTCCATTCGTAATTTCCATAATCTAATAGATTCTGGAAACTTCGCGAAACTACGTTATCGTATATAAGAGGTGACAGGTTCGCTGCGGGAACATTGTCTGCATTGTTGTGACAGAATTCGATGTCATAGATATTAGCGAATTGTGAACTCCCGCGATTGACCATAAACAAGCGATAGACAGGAGTAAAGCGAAATAGAAAAGTACCTATGTACGTATTTATGAAATATTCAAAAGTGACAATTAGTGCGAATGTTTTTCTTCTTCATCCACAGCCATCTCTCCACCGCTGGATGTAGGCCTCTTCTAATGCTCTCCAATCATATCTTCTTTGGGCCTTTCCTATACACCCACTACCCGCGACGTGTGTTATATCATCGGCCCACCTTTTCTGAAGCTGGCCACGACAGAACTCTTGAGTGCCCGTCTGTCTATTCCTTGTCTGGCAACATGTCATTTTAATTTGGCAATACGATCTACCACATAGACAACTTTAGTCCGGCGTCTGATTTCCTCAATTCTGATTCTATCTCTCAGACTTATACTTAACACTTATCTATCCATAGATCGCTGTGTACATCTTAGTTTACTTATGGTCCTCGCAGATTGCGTGATAGTTTCTAGACCGTACGTAAGCACAGGGAGGATGCGTGTTTCTAACACTTTTCGTTTAAAATTCATGGGAATATCTTTATTTTAAAGAACACGGAATATCTTTATTTTGAAGAACACAGTTTCCTAAAGGCCGCCCCAAAGTACGAACAATGCTCCGATTAAATTCGTATCCAGTGAATTTTTGTCAAAATTAATAAAAACTTTAAACTGTTTCTAGTGATTCATTTGCTCCCACAGTATACCCAGAACAGTAGTTTATCTCCGGCCTGTCGGCGAGTTATTAGCCTACTCTTGCATTGACGCTAGGATTGTCAATTTATTTTTACTCCCCTTCTTTTGACTCGTAGCGTCTGAGATTCCGACGCATAAGGTAGACACGAAACCCGAAAATTTCTGTATTAGTATACTTAGTTGCTGCAGTTAAATTGCAAGAACGCTAATTAATATCAACGTAGACTTTTAAAAACTCACAGTGTTTGTGATAATCAACACACCTTTTTAGTAAAGCACCACAAACATGAAAAAAGGCATTTTTTCAGAAAGCGAATTTTTTTTCTAAAGCGGCGGCTGCGAGCGCGAATGGCACCAAAGGCACGGCCCTTACTGTCGCCGCCTTGTGCCCCCATATTCTGTGTCAATGTGTGCGTCACAGTGCGTGCGTGCTCGGCGCCGTGTACGCACATTCTATTGGGTAGCGGCCAGTTTGTATGAAGACGAATTACTGTTCTTAGTATACTATGGTATTACTAAACAACTTAGTGAAAAACCACAACAGAAATAAAACTATCTCAACTGTATACTGATGCGTTTTGACTGCCTTTATTGAAATCTGCCAGAGTTCGGAGGTCTGATGCCGGCTCCGAGTTCACGAAGGTCTGGTGGCTGACGGCATTTGAGACAAGCCACAAAGCAAAGTTTAGTTCCGAGTCTTATTAACAACTATCGAGATTAAACTGTGAACTTTCTATCGAGAAGCGGATTTGCAAGTCGTCCGTTTGACAGTTTTGACTTTACAAGCCGGAGTGAAGAACCATCGTGCTTAGGAATAACTGTTGTATCTCATCTATATAGAGATGTGGCCAAAAATAAAGACGAGGTTTGATCAAAATACATATATTTCTTCTTCTTTCTTCTTTAAGTGCTGGACCATGGATTTCCCGAACACCTTTTTGGGTTTAGGCCTTGGGTTTTTCAGCGAGGATGTTCTTCGTCTTTCAGGACCACATCTGTTCGCAATTTTGCTTTGAATAATAAGATGCAGGATAGATAGATGTAATTACTTCATTATTTTAGATGGGACATTTGGAAAATAGTTGTAAATCTATGTGTTCTATTTAACGTGACATGTTGAGTGAAGAGAATGTGGAGGATAAGAGATTTCCTGTGCATATGTCAACATAGGCTATGGTGCCACATCACTTTTAGACACCTAAAAGTTGTGCAGTAATGGCATATAGATTGCACATATATGGATCGGTGTCAGATCTCCACGATCTGGGTATTCTTAAAAGACCTGAGTATTATTTGATGTCGAAGCACACGAATTTCTATTACCACGTATACCAATGATTTTAATCTGGAGTTGTGTCTAAAATATAAGTTTTTGATGAATATTATATAAAATAAGTACTAATATTAATTTAAAAGTTGATAGAAATCAGTTTGTTTCTCACACATATACCAATTTCTTCATCTAAAGAGTTCAAACATTAAATTAAAGTCAATGTTTCGTTACAATGATAGAAATACTGACAATTGACAGATGTCCTGGCATTTCTCTATTTTTTATTGTTGGAGTAACATACTTGTACAAAATAGAAATATTATGTTTTTAGAATAGGTCGGGTTATCAACCAAAAAATACTAGTTTTGATAAAGTAAATAAATAATAATAAACTTTGAATGTGAATTGTCAATAGTAATAGGTTGTGCAATACGAGGAGTTAATCTCCAAATGACAATAATTTCGTTTCCCCAACTTCCTAGAATCCAATAGCTGATCTCGTTCCGTTTTCAAAATAGTCAATTAATAAAATGAAAACATTTACTTTATACCTTTTTAATAAAGTAGGTAGGTACTCTGAATATTTCAGTTTAATGAAAATTAAAACTAATGAGTGCATCCATTACTATATCGCTTATGTTTTTGGTATTAATCATTGGTCAAAATATATTTTAATAATATATAACAATGTCCGTCACTAGCTATCAGATGGCACAAATAATGATGAGTTGTAGGTATATAATGAGTTACGAGAAAAGCGTAATTCTCTACGTAACAATGTCCGCCACTAACGCAAATAATGAAGCACAATTCTATATTTAATAATGTCCATCACCAACGTTATCGAGGCGCTGCGCTACTCTAGATAGCGCTGTTCTCATAGCCTTGATTGGCGGCCGGAATATACAATCTTATATACCTTATCTCAATATCTTACCACATCCCAACTCGCAATAACAGACATTCACCTACTTTTCATCTCCCCTTTTGTAAGACCAACTCAAAACAAAACTCCTTTATGTACAGATCCACAAATTCATTTAACACAAACTATCACCACATTGACATTTTCAACGCAACAATAAGAAACATAAAACAAACAATATCTACACTACCGCACCCAAACTAATTTGTACATTATATCTTCCCTTCTACTCCCGTCCCACATTCCCCTCCACCCTCTCCATTCGCTATTAATGTATGTTAAAGTAAATTTTTAAATTTAGTGGAAAATTTTTAAGATTGTTTTGCTGTTAACTTTTCCCAAAACAAAATAAATAAATAAATAAACACACAAATACACACACTCACACAAAGTCACTATTGGACATGTTTTTTCTTATTTTTTATCGATTGTATATATGTGTTTTCTTGTAATTGGCCCAAAACTCTGTACATCAATTATTGTTTTTTTTCAAGATTGATTAATTGTATGGCTGTAAGAAAACCATTAAATGAAAATAAAAAAAAATAATAAAATAAAAAAAAGGTATGTCATTTTTGACGGATTATAGCTAGTAAAGTACTAATTTTTATAAAATGTATAATAATGGACTTTGAATGCGACTTTTCAATAGTGAAAGGTTATGGAACACGATGAATATATAATATTTTAAAAGCGGAGTCGATTTGATGCTTGACCTGTTTCACTGCTGACAGATGTGAAAATATAAATTTTATTTAAAGTATTTTATGGCTGTACAAATAGAATTGTTTGCTGAATACAGTTTGCGCTAGTTCACAGCGGCGTACGGGAGTAGGTCCTTGTCGATCGTATTTCCGGAATATGCACTTAACCGATTTTTTTTATTTTGTAAATATTGGATATATACGGATGTTGAATGCAGAATCGTTGAATTTGGAATATGATAGTTAATGATGACTCTTCAATAAAGTACTGAAGCACGTCACGAATATCACCCAACCTACGAGGAGAGGAAGAGATATAAGGAAATTCCTACTAAATAACATGATAATCTAGACAAATAAATAACATGATAATCTAGGCAAACAGCAACCAGTAACTCGCATTCACATAATACTAGACAAGCATTACGAAACCTTGACGAAATACCAACAACTAAGACAACACATGGACAGAAAAATTACTCATACATAGGGCCTAAAATATTTAACATATTTAAAACAGACTTCCCGGAAATCAGAATATACTCAATTAATAAAATAAAAGCTTTAGCAAACAACTGGCTTACCTCCAAAGGTAGAACAGCAACTGAAAATTTACTTACTGTAATTGCGTAATAATGTCTTTAAATAAAAATATATACCTATATAAATTAATTAATTAATTAAGGAAAATAAAAAATAATCTTAAACAAAACTTTAACCCTTGTTACATTAAACAATTATTCTACACATATTTACACTTGGACTTATGACTAACTCAACTTTCACTAACATTCCACTTGATACTCTATAGATACACAATAACTAACTTATGAAAATAAATACTACTGACGAACTCGAAAAAATATTATAATTGTGTTCTATAACGCCATTCTGGGACAGGCGTAGCCTAGTAGAGTGGCATAATCCACAAATTAAACAAAACAAAAAAATGTGTAAATTATCTTATGTTTTATCTTATGTTTTATTGTTAAATTAGTATTAAGTATCTTATTTGTAAACAAGGATTTTTAAATAAAAAAAAAAAAAATAAAAAAAAAAAATAATCACATGCCTCATATTGTTGGCCACAATGCCATTTTATTTTTTACTTTGAGCTGTCTCAGTGACTCGTATTGATGTTAATGTTTTTTTTTATTATTTCTGTCGGTTACCTAGTTCATTACTACTAAGTTTACTTTTAAGTTTTGTCATGTTCACATAATACTATTATCTTTTATATATATTTTATCCTATGTAAATTATACCTATAACTAAATGTGCAATGTACTTATGCAAGAAAAAGAAAAAGAAACGAGCCGACAAGCTGTACAAGGCTTGGCACAATCTATAGTAATAGAAAATATGTATAAATTTAATAAAAAAATAAGATCCATGTGTATTAGATATTTAAAATATCATAACATTACCATTCTCATTATATTCAAGAACATATTTTTATTTGCAATTTTTCAGAACAAAGTTCTGTGAAATTTACAACCAAATTAATTAATCAATTAGAAAGACATACAGAAAAATCGAATCCACGAAAAAATATTTGGCTGCTACCGGGATTCGAACCACGGATCTCCTCCTTTCCGGAGTAGGCGCGTTATCCAGTTGCGCTATATATGCGCTTGTATATTTCCGTGAATATATCTATCATATCTGTAAGTCTCATTTATTAATTGATTAAAATTTATTATACATTTCATTATAGCATAATTCGATAACGCGCCTGCCCCGGAAAGGAAGAGATCCGTGGTTCGAATCCCGGTAGCAGTCAAATATATTTTCGTGGATTTGATTATTCTGTACGTCTTTCTAATTGATTAATTAATTTGGTTTTAAATTACCATTCTCACTCAACTCATCCTAATATGAGATTGACATGGTAAATCACTTCCAAGTCGGCTTACCACTCTGTTTTGTGTTGATGTCGCGATGTATGTGTAGAGTGGATTCGAAAACACTATATATTTGTTTATATACGTAGTATTTTATGCAATTAGCCCCTAGTACTTATGTCCAATCCTTCACATAAAAGCATGTCTTTCAAATATTTTTGATTCACTTGTTACTTCCTTTCTTTTAACTCGTGGCGTCTGATTGCTTGCCGGGCTGCCGGGTGAAAAAACTCCAATCGAGTTGAAACTTGGCAAGTAGACTCGTGGCGACGATCAAATTTTCGTTAAAAAAAATTAATAATTATCGTATAATTTCGGATTTTTAGAAATTTTATTGGTTTTCTCAAATTGAAATCATTATAAAAGTTTGATTACTAGCACAGCGGCCCGATAACGTCGCGGAACATTTTCTAAATTTGAATTACTCCGTCGGTATTCATAACAGGCACTTCACTACGAATGTCGAAACAGGCACTTCACTACGAATGTCGAAAATCTAAATTGAGTGACAAATGTTTTTAGAATTTAATCTTCAAAGCATGAAGTGTCTTATCAAAGCTCAAAACATCTGACATTTTAGAAATATATTAAATTACTGTAAGTTTAGTATTAGATTATGTGTTTTAATTCGTCTTTAATTGTTGTTATATTTTACAAAGAAAGGTAGTATAATAAAAACTTTTTTTTAAGTGTATGGTAGAGCCTTACAAACCTCCCCAACCCAGTGAAATACTTCTGGCTGCTTCTGCGGTTTGATTTTCCTTCCCTAATTCTATATTGTGTCCAAGATTATCCTGCAAGGCATATGATGCTGTACAGGATTTTGAAGAGCTTGTTTAATGGGCACCAAACACCCAGTAAACATGAACGTTTTTATGAAGAGGCGAGCGAGATGGGGCCATGAAATATTTCAAAGAAATTGATATCAGAACATAAGCAATTTTCTTTATCCCGCCCGATGTGGAAATTACTCATAAATATCACATTGCGGACGGTAGATTCGGTGTAAAAGCCTACAGCCCGCTATTAGGGGTATTGTGCCGGCTATACTTTTATAGCGAAGAGCAGGTAAGAAGGACAGGGGTGGTCAAACCACGAGAAATATTCAATTTCACAGAATTTTATGTTTATTAAGGCGGCACATTCACTGCAAATGCACATTTCGGCGTTTTTTTTTTTTTTTTACGAAAATGTGGGTTTTTATTATTCATTTATATCAAAATGTACACTCTAGACTGCAATTTTTTTAAAACCATAACTTAGATAAAACCAATGTTATTACATATAAGTAATAAACTGGACATTGTTTGTAATGATTAATAAAATGTAAGCATTACTCGACAGGCCGCGGCCAAAAAATCGTTTTTTAGTATCCTAGGCGGCGCCAATTTATAATGAATATTTATGTGTACACATAATATGTTTTTTTATACGTTTAAAGTTTTCTTAATTATCTAGAACTTTTTACTAAGAAAATCAAGAAATATTCAATATTAATAAAGTTATAATGTTTTAAATTTGCAAGAAATTTTAACGTTTTTTGTTGATTTTAAAACGCTTTTTATTTATATAAAGAGATGATTTTAAACAGTAAATTCTATTTATTCCCGTATTTTGCGGCTAAACTTATTTACTAAAATTTAGTTTTTTAATAAAAACACCTCATTTAATATTTAAAAATAAAAATTCCAAAGCATGAAATGTGTCAACAAACGATGTAATTACAAAACAGAATTCCGTTGGCATTCATAGAATCTTATAATCGATATTTCACCCGCTTCTCAATGCCCAATCGAGCTGAAATTTTGTGCACAGATGCACTCTTGATGATAAAACATGAATCAAGTATCAGATTTACCAATTAATTAATTCATTTATCATAATTAATTAATCAAAATTTTCAAGTGGGAAGTTAGTCAGTAAGCTCTCCAAAAGATGGCGCTAGAGTCCTACCGAAGTATTTTGTACGCTGAGAAAAATCAACACTTAAAAGTATAAATTTATATCATATGAAAATTTTTTTTTTTTTTAAAACCACTCTTATACGTAAAAAATAAAAAATATTTTTTCGGCCAACAAATATTTTGCCTCTGCAAATGAAAGCGCAGGCGCTTTCTCTCCATCATAAACAGAATTCTGTAATCTATGTCAATATCGCAAGCGTCCACGATTTTATTTATTTGGAGAGTGAGGTAAAAGTTTTTGGCCGAGTTTTTTTTTAAACATTATTTATTATTTTTTATTATTTATTACTAGCGTACTCGTTTGCACGCCAATCTGATATCTGGTCGATTTTTATATATTGTCATCGAGAATGCGTCAGTATGCAAAATTTCAGCTAGATTGGAGATCTGGAAGCGGGTCAAGTATCGATTATAAGATTCCGTCCGGACAAGCAGGTGAAGCTAATTTAAGCGTGGTAAAATAATGATAAAATCCAGAATCCATTCCACAGATAAGCTATTTAAAAAATTCCATGTTCCTAATTTAGACGGATCATAAAAAATGCATTTCTGCAAATACGTAAAGAAAATTTTGATAACCAAAACACAAATATACAAGATATTGAAGATAATTTTGAAACGGTACCAAGATCCCTGGTAACAAGCAATAATAATACTACAGAGGAGATCCAGAAGCGCATAGTGAGCGCTAATCGCTGTTTTTTCCGCCTACAAAAGCAGATAAAATCCAGACTGCTGTCCAGAAACACCAAGATATTAGTGTACAAAACGCTTGTTAGGCCAGTGCTCACCTACGCAGCTGAGACGTGGGTACCAACTAAGAGGAATGAGCGAGCTCTGGACGTTTTTGAAAATAAAATTTTGAGGCGTATCTTCGGACCGGTTCTAGAAAATGGATTTTGACCCAGACGTTACGACAATGAGCTCTATACTCTATTTAAGGAGCCAAACGTCACAAAATTTATAAAACTGGGAAGACTTCGGTGGCTGGGTCGTGTGGAGAGAATGTCCGAGCATCAAGCACCAAAGTCCCTGCTGAATTCAAGGCCAATAGGGCGAAGGACCATAAGAAGGCCAAAATTAAGATGGAGTGACAACGTCCTCAAAGATATCTCTGCCTTAGAGCTTCGGAACTGGAGAGAGCTGGCACTAGACCGAGACGAGTGGAGGAAAATTATTGAGGAGGCCAATACCCAACAAGGGTGGTAGTGCCAAAAGTGATGATGATGGTGATGGAGATAATATAATAATCCTTTTCCATCCCACGTATATGCTCAGATTGTAATAACCTCTTGAATTCAATAGATTTTTTTAATACCAAATATGAAGAGTATCTTCATATGGTGAGGCAGATACTAGAAACGCATCCCCTTCCCTGACCATGTACTAAAGTTAAATTAAGAACAATCCGTTAAATGAATCTGTAAAATTGTTTCATCTGTCATCTATCATTCATATCAAATTGTCCATCTATAATTGCCTTATCTCTGTCATCCTTTAATAGTGGGTAAATAACTATTTTTTCTGTATTTTGTGTCTTACCAAGTAATTTATGTCTTCCTGTTAGATGACCAAATAAAAAAAAATAATTCAAACAATTTTTGGAGATTTGTAAATAACTTTTTGCCGAAAATAATTATTAAAAATATGCCGTGAACAATGATGCTAAAACGAATTTTGTGTATGCAATAGTAAAGTCAAAAAATAATGTAATTTTAATGTTTTTTGTTGATGTCTCAAGGTAGGGCGAGAGATGAAGTTTCACACCTTCGAGAGTTAAAGAGAGATTTATTCGAGAGAGTTATTCGAGAGAGACGAAAGAGTGACTAAGTGTGATGTAATTATAAACAACGAATGCTTAGAACAAGTGAACGAGTTTGTGTATTTGGGAAGTATGTTTAGTAGAGACGGCAAGGCTGAGAATGATATCGAAAGGAGAGTAACTGCGGGAAACAAAGTTAATGGTGCATTAAATGCAATTATGGCCAATAAGAATCTGTCAAAAGAAGCAAGAATAGCGGTACATAATGGCGTTCTAGTGCCAGCCCTTATGTATGGAAGTGAAGCCTGGAATTGGTAAAAGAGGAATGAAAGTAGACTGAGTGCGGTGGAAATGCGGTCACTAAGACGCTTGTGTGGAAAATCTTTGGTCGATAGAGTGAGGAATGAACAAATTAGAAGTGAATGCAATGCTGGCTGTAGTGTGGTAGATAGAATAAAGAAAGGAGTGCCGAGATGGTTTGGTCATGTCGAACGTATGAACGAGAAAAGGATGGTTAAGAAAATATATGAGGCGAATGTTGAAGGCGACAGGAATAGAGGGCGTCAGCGAAAGACTTGGCACGATCAGGTACTACAAGTATTTGAGGATGGCCCTGTTAAAAGCCGCAACAACCGTAGAACGTGTATGAGAAGATGTATGAATGTGGCCGAAGCAAAAGTGGTGTGTCAGGATAGAAGAGTGTGGCGTTCAATCCTCTCTGCCTACCCCTGCAGGGAAACGGCGTGATGGTTAGTTAGTTAGTTAGTTAGTTAGTTAGAGTGTTAAATAATGAACCCGATATTGTTAACAAAAATTGGCATTTTTAGTATGTTATTAATTTGGCGAGCAGGTTTAGAGGCCCGGCAAGACGCCCATCCAGCCCTCGGAGCCTCGCCGAGAAAGCCTCGGATACGGGGTGGTTGACAGGGGCGGCGGGGGGCGGGGCTATCCGCGAAATAAGGATTTACGACCTGTTTGATGGCGGACCACACAAATACATTACGGGATAATTTACACCGATATTTCATTGTTAATACATTTTGGATAACACAAAGGATGAAAGAAACGTATACAAATATTAAAATGAAAGCCTCGTACCGTAACGCCGATTATCTGTGATTCAAGAGCTTTTTAATTTTTTTTTGTGCTTTAGAGACAAATTTCAAACTGAGTCATAAGGCTGGACATTCACTGCAAATTAGCGAAGGGAAAAACTACATTTCAAAATGAAGACTACAACACACACACGTTCATCAGTTTGAAGACTACAAAGTGTACATTATAATTGTAGTAAAAATTACATGAAGTGAAGTAATTGTAGTACTACGAAATGAAGTGAAGTAAATGATGTGAAGTAATGAAGTAATTGTAATATTAATGAAGTGAAGTAATTGTACTACAAAATTGTAGTACTAGTGAAGTAAATATTTTTTTCCCAAATAAAAATTTGGGGACCTAAAAAAAACAAAACCGTGGGGGGGGGGTTGTTGCAGTTTCCAGAGATTTCTTAATTTAGCTACAGTAGCTGGCAAACATCTTGAAATTTTACGGCGTAGTGGGGGGAATTTTGCGCACGTACCATTCCACCAAGGAGACTCAAATTTTGTCTTCTGCGCATTCCCCCACTAAGCCAAAAAATTTCAAGAAGTTTGCCGGCAACTGTACATCAACTTCCCAAAAATTTCACGTAAAAAATGCACTATTTAAAGTATGTTTCTCATACTTTCGATAACTTTGAAGTGTGTGTACTTTGTAATGTTCGCTTTGAAAGAAGTTTATACTTTCAATAACTTTGGTGTTTGTAGTTTGTAGTGTGCACTACACTTCAAAGCGTGCGAAGTGTGCACTTCGTATAATGTAGTACTACATTGTAGTATTGAGTACAGAGCGGACCCATCACTACTGTAAATGTATATTTCGGCGTTTTAATTTTAAAACAGAATGTCGTCGGTAGCGGCGTCATTTATTGGGCATTTCAATCTATGGAATTTTTATTTTTAAATAATAATTAAGGCGTTTTTATTTAAAAATACTAACTTTTATTAAGTGAGTAAATCCTCAAAATACGGTAATAAATATAATATACTGTTTAAAATCATCTCTTTATAAAAAACGTAAAAATTTCATGCAAATTTAAAACATTGTAACTTTATTAATATTAGATATTTCTTAATTTCCCTAGTACGGATTCTGGATAATGAAGTATAATTTATACGTATAAAAAAAAATATGCGTACATATAAATATTCGTTAAAATTTAGTTCTGGCTAGGACACGTAAATTGATTTTTTGGCCGGGGCCTATCGATTAATGCTTATATTTCTCAATTATTGTAAATAATGTTAAATTGATTACTTTTATATAATAACAAAGGTTCTATCTAAGTTATTGCTCTAAAAAATTGCAGTCTAGATATTCTAATATGAACGAATAATAAAACCCACATTTTCGTAAAAAAAACCGTCGAAATATGCATTTGCATTGAATGTGTCGCCTTAAGGGGGAATACCTACCTACGAAACCCGAATAAGGGCAATTTTTGTGATTTTTAAAAGAAAACCTAAATAAATTATGGTATTGGTATCATTTCTACATGAAAGTACACACTTTTAAAAATATGTTATTTAAAAAAAAAAAAAAATTCAACATTGGCGGAAAATTCTCGGGTTCTGTCGACTGCGGAAAAAAAAGGTCCTCCACGGTGACCACTCCCATTTCATCTGTAATCATCAAAATAAAATAAAAAACAAAAAGATTATCAATTTTGATACTATAATTTAGTCTTTGACGTAGGATTTATGAAAATATAGATTTTGACAAGCTTTGTATGTAAAATAGAGTTTTTTAGGAAAAAATTCGGGTTTATTATGCCGATAAAAAAAACTTAGTCACTTAAAAAATCCTACGACAATTATGACTAGACTAGATAATCATGTGAAGAATAACCACTAGAAATTTCAAGTTGATAGGTTCAGTGATTGCCGATATATTTTGGTCACTGATTTTCAAAACATTTGAAAAATTTTCAGTGGTTTCGAGTAAAACGCGTTTTGTATTGAGCAACGAATAAATCGCGAAATCTTTCAACTTACATAAAATCATCGATTCCAGGTCTATAGTATAAGTATTCCACCTTGCTTAGAATTCCTATATCATCGAGCACTCTTTACAAACATAATAGAAACAGGTCTTACGTTTCTATTATGAAAGAGCTCGACTGGCAGCTACCTACATGTAGCGCGGCGCGTAATTAACAAAGGGATGCCACCACTATTATCAGCTATAAATTTGTTATTATTCTAATTTTTGCTTGAAATTTTCACCAGACAATCTTAAGACTTTTAAGAAAATGCAAAAATTTAAAAATAGATTTTTTCGAAAAGTATAATTAATTTAATAAGTAATTTATTTGTCACTGAACACGAGTTAATTTGTAGCACCGTTCGTAATTTTATAGTCGTTAAATGTCTTCAGAATATTTCACACACTTATTATTGAACTGTTTCTTAATTCGCGCCAATTAATGCTGTCTCTACCGCTTAGATCACTTCTGGTAAATTCCGTTCAATGTTCGCTCGTTGAAATTTTTCACCCGGCATTCTTCCTTTATTCCGCTGGTATCATTGTAAGTCATATAGTGTTTACTTGCTTACTAATATCGCGTGTTGTAATATCACGAATTACTGATCACACTGTTTTACGCTACGGATGTCCCACTGTTGTCATCACGAACTGAATTGCTTGAGCCCACGTCGCGTGACTCTTTTTATAGCTAAGTTCCCTCGAAAGGTTTATTCTAGAGATAACTAGAAGTCTGTGGAAAGTTCTAGATGATACACAGTAGTATTTTACTGTGTCATGGAATGTCTTAGAATTCTCTAGAAGTTGCGTGACATCTTTGTTTTCAGCATTTAGCAGGTACACAGTCTTGCTACAATATTGCAACCAGATGCTTTATTATAAGACGAATTATAAACTATCGAAGTCTCTGGAATACTCCATAACACTATGGACTGGAAGATTCTCGAAAACACTTCAAAAGACGAGTAAAAACTAGAAATGTAAGGAACTTCCCCGGGCATCGCGAAACCAACATATTTTGTATATATAAGGCGAAACAAATACCTCAAGTACCTCCTTTCTTTTTCATTATCTAATTTATACTTAACAATTTATTATACTTAAATTATAAATAATACGTAAAAAAATGTTGTATTTTAAATTGCTTGTTTAAATATACAATAAATGCTAATTTCTTGCAATGAGATGAAAATAAGCTTAGTAATTCAACTTTGAAGAAATTCCGTTTAAAATCATTTTTTTGTGACTAAGATAGAAATTACGATATTGACAAGAAAATAGAATGATAAATCGACATGGAGGCAGATTACCATTCCCATCTCATCCTTCTGATATCTTACAATCACACCTTTTACTATCTCATTACCTTTATCCTAAAGGATAAAGAAAAAAAGAGCTTTAACAAAACAGATTGCGCCTTAATTAGTAATTGTAATAGATCTTAGGGACGTATGTCGCGGAGCATGAAAGAGAGAGCAAATGCTTTATAAGGTCGCGCGCATGTCGTCTCTAGGCTTTTTTATACCATTATATCGAGACAGACCGCTGTTGTTCATTGTAACCTCTGTACAACGTATTGTTGCCACCAATAAACCAAGAGTAATCGACAACCTCTTTTATTGGAAGAATCCCGAAGTCACAACATGATAGTATAAACATCACAGTAATCAAGTACAGAAACAGCGCAAGATAAAGGCGATTTTAAAGACAACCAATGTAAGATAAGGGAATGAAAATCATTATGCACATTGAAACTAATTACTTAATCAAAATTGGACCGGCTAACTTTAAAAATAAAGTTAAAACTGTATTAAAAGTGAAATTCCATTATTTAATTTTTGCCAATCTTGTGCGAAATTGGAAGGCCAGTTACGTAATTTTCAATCTCGCCCCTTCCAAGAAAGGGGCTAATGATTCCTATCAAACTCTTTAATGCCCGCATGGACCATTGAACACGGCGGCTTGTAAGTAATGCCTTTGACCTTTTGAATTGCGGGTAAAGACCATTTTCTAAATTATTTTAATTTTCAGGTAGGAAGGCAGTTTTTGTTCGTTGTTCGGTGTGGCGTCTGGTTCATAGTGGTTTACCTGTAACTTTTTCACACTGTTTATTTAAATCGTGGTTTTAAGGGATGCGTAATACAATTATGCGAAAAACTAATGTTCTTATTAATATTATTAATATTTAAAGCATTGACTTTGTGGTTAGACATAATAACATAATAACTACCGGTTTCGAGACGTACCCGTCTCTTCGTCAGGACCGACACTACACTTCTATATTCACAACACCATACACCCCAACCATAGAATTATAAAACTATCACCACTATTGTTCACATGCGTGTTAGTTTTGTCTGAGAAATTGAACTACTGAACAACTCAGGGATCTTACGAGTGAGAGTGAGAGGGGGCGGGGTCTAAAGTGGGTGTTACCACATCTCTTGTGAACGCTAAATTGAAGAAAGGGCTATATGGAAAATTAATTTGGTTATTAATGAGAGGTACTCTATTATTCTAGTGAATAATAGGTACTCTATAGTGAATAATAGGTACTCTATTATACTAGTGAACAATAGTGGTGATAGTTTTACAATACTATGGTTGGCGTGTATAGTGTTGTGAATGTAGTAGTGTAGTGTTGGTCCTGACAAAGAGACGGGTACGTCTCGAAACCGGTAGACCGTAAATCTGGTAGTGGTTTTTATGAAGTTCATTAAAATTCTGTTAATTTATGTTCTTTTTATAAAATGTAAATTGGTCAAAGGTAAATTCACTTAACACAAAGGAAATTAATACACTATTATTTAAATCACACGGTTTTGTAATTTATCACTCCTCTAGAAATCGTTATTATCGCTGGTTAACACTTTCAAGATATTTCTGTCACGTAAGTACTCTGTTTTATTAATCTGCGCGTCACTGGTATCACGTACGCGTTGGTAACACTGATCGCCTCGGCTTGTCGCTAATCTCGCACTGGAAGAAACGTCAAAATAAAACTAAACTACGGCCGCGACACGGCTTCGCTCATAGTAAACACAATGTATTTCGAAAATTCTAGACGATTGTAGTTTGTTCCCGCTGTTTCTCGACTGTTTTTATTTTTGTTTTGTCCCTTTCCCTCCAAGGAGGGGTGTTGATTTATTTTTGTCCCGTGCGATGTCTCCTCGGGTGTTCTTATATTGAATTTTCTAGATTGCAGATGTTCTTAAATTGTACTTTTCTTTGTATAACATAAATAAATACTTTTTCGCGTGGGACATTGAAGGTTGTGCGCGACCGACACGCATCGCCTGGTCTTGGTTCTTGTTTTGCTGGGATGACAGACCGGGTGGAGAGGAAACTTTAGCATAAAATAATGCCAACTAGGCGGCGAACGTGTTGGGCCGATATGGACGCTTCGGCGTATAAAGCAGCCCAGGGTCTGTAGTGGGTCACCTTCAATGTACCAGACGCAGACATTCGTACCCTCAGGCCCTCGGATCTGGAGCAGTTCCGGGTGTTGAGAGGGATTTCATATGAGATATGGCAAGAAAGGTGGGACACGGCCATGGACGTTCCTTCATCCTGAGGGTGGTCGTGAAGAAAAAGAGCAGCGGTTATTTTCCGACGCTGGACCACTACACAGTTCAGATCGAAGCTTTTCGATCTTGGACTCTCCGATGACCCGTGGTGTGTATGTGACCAGGTGACCCAGACGCCGGAACATATCCTCTGGGAATGTCCGACGCGAGAGAGGATTTGATAGAGGGTTTGAATGAGAATGGGGTGTTTTTAATGCCAAGGCGTCGTCCTTCATATGACATCCTGGTAAGGAATGAAGGGGATTTGGAATGTTTTCGGTCTTTTGTCAAGGTGTGGGTGTCCCGCTGGGAGATCCTGAGGAGATCATTTAATCAACATCGGTTAATTTCCGTTAAGTTTTATATTGTTTACGGGCAGAAGAGAATTATTTTCCCTCTGTTGGTGCTGCTCCTGCACTGAGTGTTTTTTCTCTGCCGATCCTGACTTCGTTGCCGGAAGTCATCGTTTTTTTTTTGTTTTGCCATCCACTGCCGCCATCGTAGGACTTGTCTTTATACGTTTTCTTATTACTCATTATTATTATTTAGATTATAATAAGTCTTCTACGTTATATGTTCTCTGTTATGAATTGTGTTTGTATTCTTGCATGTATTTGTTATTTACCTCCTGTGTACTATTATCCGCCACATGTTATGGACTCTATTACGGATATTTTATTGACCGAGTTGGTATCTGCTTACGCATCCTTCATTTATTTTGATTTAATATTTTATTTTACGTGTTTTTTCATTTATGTATATTTTATGTTTAAGTTATACAACTTATGTTTTATTTTATTTTATATATTTGCACTACATTATTTTTATAAAGACTTATTTCACGGTGGGGACAGTGAATGACTTGTTTACGCGGCCGTGCCGTCCCGCGGCGGGTGCGGGTCTTGTCAACCTGGAGACGATTGAGTTGGACCGATAAGGAAGATGTTTCTTTCAAAACGGTCCTGGGTAAGCGGTGGGAACCATTCATTGTTCCAGACGTTCCCAGAATGTTGTAGCTTATTATAGAATACTGTCGATTCTGGCTACATGATCTCTCCAGAATCTCCTTCTGGCTACTCATCGTGTGTGTCCCCTATTTTGCGTGTTTTTCTAAAGCCTGCATTTCGGACACGATCACGTGGAGTGATCCTTTGGTGCCGTCAGTGTGGGCCTATGTCTCTACAGCGTATGTCATCATAATAGGTTGCACACATGTCTTGCACATCTTGACTTTGCTTTCAATATGCATATTTTTGTTCTTCCAGACCAAATTCTTGAGACACCCTGAGACGGTGTATGCTTTATCAACTTGTTCTCGGACTTCAGTATACAGATCGCTATGGCTACAAATTTCTACACCTAAATATCTGATGCTCATGACTTGTTTCGCAGGCTCATTATCAGCACTCAGCTTACACCTTTTTGGTTGTTTTGATATTGCTATGATTTTAGTTCTACTGATTGCTATTGAAATATTTAGTTCTTGCGATGCAACGTGAAATTTTTACGGCATCCTCTGTAAGTCATCTTCAGACTCTGCTATTATTGCAGCATCTTCTGCGTAACACATAACATTGATTATTTTGTTACCTATTTTGTACACCAGTCCTAAACTAGCCCACCTCTTCTATGATTTCGTCCATTATAAGATTAAGCAGAAAAGGGCTCAGACTAATACAATTACTCGCCGTGATATCCTTTGATAATTAATTGTCGACTTTAATTTTAGTTTTAAAGTTGGTGTATAGGTTTTGGACAATCTTTACCAATGTGTTCGATAATTCCTTTTCCAGTAATATTCTCGTTATGTCTTTCAGCAACACCCTGTCGAACGCCTTTGTTAGGTTAGGTTAGGTTAGGTTAGGTTAGGTTAGGTTACAAAACATATATAAAACTAGGCTACAAAACATATATAGAGCACTTTGTTAAATTCTAATGCCTTTTTTTGATTCGCCTCAGAATGACGATTGCAGCGTAGTGGAGCGGTTTCTTCTCTGTTCTTCTTCGTTTTAAGAATACGTATTGTATACAATAAGAAGATTCCTCTATAGTTTTCAGGGTTATTCTTTTGTCTTTTTTTAAATATATGAATTGTGACGTTTGTTCTCCATTCGTTTTGTCGTGGAAACTGCAGCTACTAACTATCTCTTTAATTTCCCGCTGCAAAGGCTTCCTAGACCAGCAAACAGATACGAGCAACTGGACGTCTTTGCCAATAACTGTATATTATTCAAACATATATTAAAAGGTGTATTGAAAGATTACTAGTATTAGTCGAATTGGACTTAAATAATTGATTTATATTTGAATGTATACTTTTTATTATATTATGACTATCAAAACTTGTGCCATATCCTTTCACTCTACATTATTACTTTTTTGTTTTTAAATTTCTATATTAAGTATTATGCTTTTCTTATGCTTTTGCTTTTTATATACTTGCTTTTTACTTTATATTTTATTTATCTTTATATATTTGTATCTGTATTTTAAGTATTTTCTTTTCACTTTATGTCATTATTATGTTAACAAGTATTATTATTATTATTTTTCATTCTTTAAACTATATATTCTGAATGTACACTCTACCTATCTGTTGTAAAAGCCCTTTAGGGCGTTCATTAATAAATAATTAATTCGTCTATATAGCCATCGATGTAATACCAACTGCAAGTACTTTGTTAAATAATTTTTGGATCTCTTTTTCCGGGCTAGAGTACTTAATAAGTTCATTAGGGATGTTATCACCTACGCTAATGTATATTTAAATGTACTAAAAAATAAAAAAATATTTTTTTCGGCTAAAAAATGTTTGCTTCACTTTACAAATAAATATGATATTCATCCCCCCTCGGAAATACATTAAAGATAAATATTGAGGATCCACTACGCGAATTTTGGTCTATTCTGTCCGTCGAATTGTCCGCTTATACAGGGTTATTTGTAAAACATTAATAACCTCGCAGGAATATATTCCTGCCTTGATTATGAGTCGAAAATGTTCAAGCAATTATGACCTAATATAAATAGTTAAGGAGATATGCGACATCAAAGTTTGCATTTTTTTACAATATTTCTGACTTATTTTTTGTAAAACGTTGGAATATCATTACAGTAACTTATATCGAATATGAAAAATTCATTACCTTAAATACAAGTCAAATAAAAAAATAAAAACCTTCAAATTCCAATTGGAAAACATTCCAGTTGGAATTTTTTCAGGGTTTTTATCGTGTTATTTAACTTTTATTGAAACGAATAAATTTTTCGTAATCGATATAAGTTACTGTAATGATAGTCCAACGTTTTACAAAAAATAAGTTAGAAATATAGAAAAAAAATGCAAACTTTGATGTCGCATAACTCCTTAAATATTGATATTAGGTCATAATAGCTTGAAAATTTTCGACCCATAATCAAGGCAGGAATATAGTCCTGCGAGGTTATTAATGTTTTACAAATAACCCTGTATATTACCCGTTTTTTGTACTCGCCCGAACTGTTAAAAGTAATGCGAAATAACGCAATTTTCTTACTGTAACACGATTGTTGAGGGTATTTTCTGTCACGGTGCGTTAAAGATTAAGCGCTTGTTCAGACACAGCGGGAACCGTGCCGTTTCAGAATCGCATGAGATCCGTGCGGGTCTCATTTACCTAGGTTTGTATGTGATCGTTCAGGCACAACCGTGCGGTTAGTCAACCGCCGCGGTGCCCGCAACTCAACCGCTAGAAAATAGACCCGCACGGCGCCCGCACGATCCTATTACTATGGGGCCTTACGAGAGCGTTCAGTCGCGTTGCGGTCACCGCACGGTTCCATGTCACAACAGGAGCACGCGTGGATTATATTCTCTTTTCTACGGTTATGGATCGCTTTGACACTGAATTTTTTATTGATGAAGTGGAGAAAAGACCTGTAATAGTGTGAGGATTACTCAAATATGCCAAGAACCAAGCTTGGCAGGAGTTGGTGGAGATATTTGGAAATGGTGGAAAAAAAGAGTATTTTAGAGAAGTAGGTATTTATTCACCAAAAATGAACTGACAGAATGTAATTTATGTGTCTTGCCATGGAACACGGCCGTCGTTAACAAAGTAATGAGCGAATATATCTTGATATTCAAAGATGGAGAACGGCACCAGAACTGTCAAACTGACGTTTATTTTCGCGCGCACAAATCGCTTATTAACCGCGGCTGTGTGAACAGATGACACAAATCGCGTGTTTTGAAACGCGGTTCTGAAACTGCACGGTTTCCGCTGTGTCTGAACAAGCGCTAACACCCTCGTATAGTTTGTCTCTCATTTGAATCTCGAGGGAATGTTCCCTCCCTTGCGTGGGACATTTCTTTGCTAATTGGCGCGCCCGGAGAGGCTCCGTTTAAAATTAATAATTATTTCGCTAATGATACAGCCTTTGATCTCGCTGCGGATGCTGGGGCGGTGCTCTGCCAGATACATCATTAAATTCTAGCGCATGCTCTGCGAGAGAGGGAACAATCGAATTGTCATCCGAAATGAATAAAGCAAATATTTTAATGCGAGGAAATGTAGATTTATTTATCTATTTATCTATCCCGGAGAAAACATTATTATAATATGTTTTGCTTTCCATTTCTTTATGTTTTAAATTAAATTAAAATTTAAATTAGGTTTCGGTTTCGGTTCCGGTTCCGTTTTAGTTTCCGATCCCGATCCTAATTCCGACCGCGACCTCGATTTTGACTTCGATTACGATTTTAATAGTAATAAGTAGCTTTTATACTGAAACTGTTAATTTTTTCGGCTCTTAATAAAATTAATAAATTCATTAATTCTGTAATTCTGTAATTTTGTAATTCTGTAATTCTGTAATTCTGTAATTCTGTAATTCTGTAATTCTGTAATTCTGTAATTCTGTAATTCTGTAATTCTGTAATTCTGTAATTCTGTAATTCTGTAATTCTGTAATTCTGTAATTCTGTAATTCTGTAATTCTGTAATTCTGTAATTCTGTAATTCTGTAATTCTGTAACTCTGTAACTCTGTAATTCTGTAATTCTGTAATTCTGTAATTCTGTAATTCTGTAATTCTGTAATTCTGTAATTCTGTAATTCTGTAATTCTGTAATTCTGTAATTCTGTAATTCTGTAATTCTGTAATTCTGTAATTCTGTAATTCTGTAATTCTGTATTTCTGTATTTCTGTAATTCTGTAATTCTGTAATTCTGTAATTCTGTAATTCTGTAATTCTGTAATTCTGTAATTCTGTAATTCGTATTTCTGTAATTCTGTAATTCTTAAATTCTTTAATTCTGTAATTCTGTAATAATCTGTAATTTCTAAATTTGTAATCTGTAAATCTATAATCTGAATTGTAATGAAAGTTGCACACGCAGCATGGAGCGAAATATGTATCGGAAATGCGATAATAGCAGGTACTAATTACCACATATTGAATTCTTGTTAGTTGTCAATTTATTTTATTTAGATTCTGTTTACACGCGAGTTCACGAATGTTTCGATCGTTTTTTGTTGGTCACCGTGCACAAAATGATTAAAAGTGATATTCGAGTAATTATTTATTGCAAAAAGTAATTTCCAGATATTCGTTTTCAAAACAAAAAACGCTCATTCTACATTCATTGCGGCTGTCACAGTTTAAAAATTTCGAAACTTTTGAGTACGGAACCGTTTTAGTCCGAAAATCGATAAAATGAATGTGGGTAGGTACTTGGATTTATTTTTTGAAATTGAACACATTTTTTGAAAAGTAATAGTCTCAATAACACCGCCATATTGAATTCTTGATTATAGCTGTCAGATTCTGTTTATATGTGCGTTTACGAATGGTTTGATCGTATAGAGTCGGGATTGCCCTTACGGGATCCCTCAAGATTAGAATTTTCAATCCAGCGGGATCCCTAAGGATCGGGATCCCGAATACTTTTGTATTTTTTTGTTTGTTTATAGAGCTGAATAGCAATAACGACAATGTCTTGCATTTTAATATCACCAATTATAATAAAATGTTCATTATTAATCATTGCGTTAAAGTTTTTGTATGCGTTTTTCCAAGCATCAATCAGTCAATGTAGTAGAGTAAAAACTACTAGCTAGTAGTAGAAGTAGCTTTTATTACATGTTACGTTGATAAAATATATAATTGATAGCAAATATTATTCAAAGCTATTTTCATCATTTGAATGTGACATGAACATAAGTTTTAAGTACTTACTAAAAGCTCTATAGAGATATACAATTAAACATAAAAAATACTGATCAATCCCGATAATCTCGTCCGATTTTTCGGTTCGGGATTGATTTCGTAAAATGCCTCGAGATCTCGCAGGATCGGGATTGCATTCCCTAATCGCGCTATTTCTTAAGATATTTTTTAAATTGTCCGGGATAAGAAAAATCAAAAAGGAAGTATTTTTACTTCCTTTCTTTTAACTCGTGGCGTCTGCTTGCTTGTTTTCTTGACGAAAAAACTTTGGATCGATTTTTAACCCTTTTCCCGTGATCAAATCGAGCTGAAACTTTGCAAGCAGACTCAAGACTCAAGAAGATCTGTCAAAGTTTCGTTAAAAAAATTAATAAATTTTTGGGTTTTTCAAAATTTTAATGATTTTTTCATACAACGTTTTGTGAAAATATTTCA
>JADDOH010016278.1:0-21828 GCA_016648135.1 Agrypnia vestita | reverse complement strand
TGATGTGTATGGCGACGGTGCCGCAAAAGAAAACCCAGTGCGTTTTTGGTTCCAACGTTTTCGTTCTGGAAATTTCGACCTGCAGAACAAGCCCCGTGGACGGCCGGAGACCAAAGTTGATAATGAAGAATTGAAGGCTGTTGTGGAAGCGGATCCATCGCAAACCACATCCGAGTTACCTGCAGGCTGCGGTGTTAGTGATAAAACTGTTTTTATCCACTTGAAGCAAATTGGTAAGGTGAAAAAGCTTGAAAGGTGGGTACCTCACGAATTGAGTGAAGCAAATCAACAAACGCGCGTTGACTGCTGCGTTGCATTACTCAACCGGCACAATAATGAAGGGATTTTAAATCGAATCATTACCTGTGATGAAAAGTGGATCCTGTACGATAATCGGAAGCGCTCATCGCAATGGCTGAACTCTGCCGAACCAGCCAAACCATGCCCCAAGCGAAAATTGACTCCAAAAAAGTTACTTGTGAGCGTTTGGTGGACTAGTGCTGGTGTCGTTCACTACAGCTTTCTTAAATCTGGCCAGACGATTACGGCAGATGTCTATTGTCAGCAACTGCAAACCATGATGGAAAAGCTAGCTGCTAAACAACTGAGGCTGGTTAATCGCTCTAGGCCACTGCTGCTTCATGATAACGCTAGACTACACACTGCACAACAGACGGCTACCAAATTAGAGGAGCTTCAATTGGAATGTCTAAGACATCCACCGTACTCTCCGGACCTTGCCCCAACAGATTACCATTTTTTTCGAAATTTGAATAACTTCTTGCAAAGGAAAAAATTCAACTCCGATGGGGCAGTCCAAACCGCCTTCAAAGATTTTATTGATTCCCGTCCGAATGTTTTTTTTAGTAAAGGGATCGATGAACTACCTATGAGATGGCAAAAGTGCATAGATAGCAATGGTACATACTTTGATTAAATCAATAAATTATAATTAAAAAAAATCGGCTTTACGTTCCTCCCATACTAAATGCCAATTTCATATGTAAGGACCTAATATTTCAACCAAAGTGTAAAGAATATTTTCTATTCAAAAATGAATGTGTTAGACTCTCCTGAAGTTTTTGCTACTAGATATGGGACATCCTGTACATGTTATACAATATTCTACACCATCTATTAAAATCTTTAGAACACATGTGGGGTATAAAAGCAAAGGCAGCAATATCCAAAAATAAATTTAATGCAGTCATCATGGATTACTAATTTATAATGTACTGAATTTGAGATTTTATAGGAAATATAGCCTATACATTTATAAGAAACATGATTTTGGGAGGGATAGATACATAAAAGCTAGAATCTGGTACATTTTAAATTAGTAATCCTCGGTAACTGCATTCAAAACATTTTTTTATTTTTTGGATATTGCTGCCTTTACTTTTATACCCCACATCTGTCTTCTATTATTATTTTTATTTTATATTAAAGGCAAATATGTCTTCTATTTACTTGTGGAAGGATGTAATTTTAAGTGCATTATTAAATAGATAATAATATATTCTAAAAACATTAGGTACTTAATTTATCCTTGAATGAATTCAAAAAATATATTTTGTTTTCTTTGTGCATACTATTCCTTTTTTCGTTGCGACATTTGATTTGATTGTGTTTTTCCAGGAACCCCGATGCAGAGTGCCGCGAAGGCTCCCTACCTGGCCCGGTTCCGTGTGATGAGGCACGGCATTAACGAGTTGGAGAGCTTAGCACTCACACTGTCTCCCAGCGGAGAGTTTGACCCCCCTGTAAGTGGACAATATTTTCATATCATTTTTTACATCTTTACTACAATTTCCCGTATCCACAGATTAAATTTTTTATGAAATTTTTGACTGAGACTGGAATTATGCTCCCATTAAATTCTTTGCAGACCATTCTCGACTTTCGTAGTCCACCATGTACACACCAAGTCTCAAAGTTTTGTAGTCTCGCACCTCACTTCACGATTGTTTCATTTTAGTGCTGATAAATTGGCGGTTATTGGACATGTGACAATTATTTACCAGCCTTTCCCATGTGTATTCCGGTGCTGTAAAATCAGTGTAGATGTAGACTTTTTTTGATATTTGAGTCACATAAATATTAATGTTTTACATTATTTACTTATATTAATCATTTTATTTAAAAAAAAAAAAGAATAAGAAATATGAACACGGAAAACATATTGCATCAGTATTTTTATTATTTTCAAACTAAGCTAAACACTTGTGCTATGAAAATAGGACTAACTTGCTGGTGTCCTGGAACAGGGCTCGATCCACCGATCACTGGATGACTAGGCGAGAGTCATATCCACTAAACCAACAAAATACTAAATAAAATAATGGTTGATAATATATATTAGTGAATACATACATATATGCACCAATTATTGTGTAAAAGTGCTAAAAACAATTGACAACAACAAAGAAAAAACATTGGTCATCATAAAGTTGTGTAAGACACGTGACTAAAGCCGCTACTAAAGAGCTTCAGTTGTGACAGTGACATCTCTCGTTTTCAGGAAGACGGCAAGGACCACTTTACCGGCATGGGTGCGGAGCAGTGGCAGGCGGCCATTTTCAAGGTGGGAGACGATGTGCGCCAAGACATGCTCGCTCTCCAGGTCATCTCTATCTTCAAGAACATCTTCCAACAAGTAGGGCTGGACCTCTACCTGTTCCCCTACAGAGTGGTGGCCACGGCTCCCGGGGTTAGTTGTCTCTTTATTAGCTTTAAAGCGTTCAATACAAATTCAACTGTTCTCTTTTTTTTCGAGAATGTGAGTTTTATTATTCATTTTTATCAAAATGAATTTACTAGACTATATGTAATTTTATTAGGAAGATAACTTAGATAGAATCCTTGTTCTAATATGAAAGTAATAAGGAGGCACTCTGCAAGCTGGTAGTACCAAGGAGACCTGGAGCCACCAAGTTTGCGGAACGTGCTTTCAGGATTGCGGGACCAGCTAGCTGGAATCAGCTGCCTGCAGTGTTGCAATCCATGTAAAATCAAAAATCTTTCAAGAAGAGGCTAAAAACTCACTTCTTCAAGATGTCACATCTGTAAAGCGCCCTTGAAGCGTCTTTCACACAAAAACTGCGCTGTAAAAATGATCATAAACATATTAAACTGAACATAATTTACAATAATTAATAAAATATAAACATCAACTGATAGGCTGCTGCCATAATATTCGTTTCCAGTCTTAGAAATCACCATTGGTTACAGAATATTTATATGTACGCAGAATACGTTTTCTTATGAGTGCAAAGCCAATATTATTAATACATGTAAACTGGAATACATAATTAAGAAATGTTAAATATTAATAAAGTTATTAATCATTTAATTTGCGAATAAATAATTTATTTTATGACAAGTTTTTTTGACAAAGGGTTCTTAGTCATATGGGTTTTCAAAATATTTTTTATCTTTTTCAGTGCGGTGTTATTGAGTGCGTTCCTAATGCCAAGTCCCGAGACCAGCTCGGCAGGCAGACTGACATAGGAATGTATGAATATTTTATCAAGAAATACGGTGATGAAAGTTCCCGGGAATTCCAGGTATGTAGTCCCCTTTTTTGAATACCCTGATTTTGTAGTACACATTTTTTGTCACTTTCAATACTGTCGCAAATACTGTAATCAAAATTTACTCTCTTTGAATGGTTAACATGATATGTTTTTAATGAAGAAAATATGCCATGGAAAAAATTGAACAAACTTGTCATGCTCATTGTCACGGCGAATAAATATTTTATTTGTAATTATAATTTGTGTTCCCATAAATATCGAGCTTATTTTTTTATTATTTTTTTACTTTCTTTCTTTTAACTCGTAGCGTCTGCTTGTCTGCCGAAAAAATTTTGGATCGATTTTTAACCCTTTTCCCGTGATCCAATCAAGCTGAAACTTTGCAGGCAGTCTCGTGGCGACCATAAAAATGATCTAACAAAATTTCGTTTACAAAAATTTAATTATAGTATAATTTTGGATTTTTTGAAATTTTAACATTTTTTTCAAATTGGAAATTGTACAATGAGAAAGGAGCCCGACGCGTGGAGAAGGCGCAAAACCTATTTCAACTAGTCTGGCTCGAGCCATGGGTCCGATCAGACAGTTTCGCCGACGCCGTGCCCCCCTACACCAATTATTACGTTTTCAATATTCTATAAATTTTAAGGATAATAATATACATGGAATAGATTTTCCACATGAACTTAAAGCAAGAGGAATATGTTGATAGAATATCAAATTGGAAACAATACAAATGAGAAAGGGAGTATAATAAAAACTTGGTTTTTATAGGTTAGTTTTTTTTTATCTATTTTTCAATCTTAAAACAACGCATACTTAAATTGTTAAAAATAAATGGTAAAAAAAGATTATTCCGCTCCTAGCTGTTTTGCCGGTTCCAAGCCTGGGTAAAGGAGGAGGGATTCCCATCCAATTCTTTCCTTTCTCTTATATCTTAATACATTCCTCATACCACTTTTCCCACACACAATAATTTTTTTAATCACGATACTCCCAACTCTTTCCCCAATTGGCATCCAACACTCTGCTGTAGTGTGGCCGGAGAATCTGTTGACATGCTCACTTGAAAATCTTTTGAAAATCACTGGAAAAAAAAATAGCTTCGCTCTCTATCTAAGGCGAGGGGACACTCGACTAACGAGACCCAGCGACGATGACGACTTGAATACCCATGCTTTAATGTAAACACAATGTAATGATATTCAAGAACACATTCGTATTTGTGAAGTTGTAATTTTTCACAACAAAGTTCTGTGAAATATTTTTAATAACCAAATTAATTAATCAATTAGAAAGACATACAGAAAAATCTAATTCACGAAAAAATATTTGGCTACTACCGGGATTCGAACTCGGGTCACCTCCTTTCCAGGGACGGTTCTCTGACCACTGAGCTACAGAAGCCTTGTACATTTCCGTGAATATTGCATGTAAATTCTCATTTTTTATTAATTGATTAATTTTTATTTTTATCTAATGTGTGTTCAAATAAAAATGAATTAATTAATTAATTCTGGTGTCCATCTATCAGTAGTATTTCAAAGTAAATTGAACTATCGTATCAAAAAAAAGGGGATTGCTCTATGGACAAAAATAAAAATTAATCAATTAATAAAAAATGAGAATTTACACATAAGGTCGATATATTCACGGAAATGTACAAGGCTTCTATAGCTTAGTGGTCAGAGCACCGTCCCCGGAAAGGAGGTGACCCGAGTTCGAATCCCGGTAGTAGCCAAATATTTTTTCGTGAATTATATTTTTCTGTATGGCTTTCTAATTGATTAATTAATTTGGTTATTAACAATGTAATCATTTCATCATACTTCATTTTACTGTGCTTTCACCCCTAACGCTAATAGATGCAAAACCGCCAGTTTCCGTATGGAACCCATATAGATAGTTGCGGTTTTGCATCTTTACGCCATAATTGAAGCCATACACGGTTTATTTAAATATTGGGTCCTTTTAGGCTGCTCGACGGTGTTTCATCAAATCGATGGCCGCCTACAGCGTGATCGGTTTTCTTCTTCAGATCAAAGACAGACATAATGGCAACATTATGCTGGACATCGATGGACACATCATTCACATTGGTAAGTATTTTTCATTAGCTTAGTTAAAATAATACCTATAGACATAATCATTTCTCAGAGTTGTGCTTTTTAATGACTTAAACACACAGTGTTATAACTGTTGATTTGATATTGCAGACTTTGGATTCATGTTTGAGTCCTCACCCGGAGGTAACCTGGGATTCGAGCCAGACATCAAGCTGACAGACGAAATGGTGATGGTCATGGGAGGGAAGATGGAGGCAGAACCGTTCCGCTGGTTCTGCGAACTGTGTGTGCAGGCATTCCTCGCTGTTAGGTAAAATGACTCATTAAAAACTATTTTTTACTCCCTTTATATTAACTCGTGGCGTCTGCTTGTCTTCTTGTCTGACGAAAAAACTTTGGATCCATTTTAAACCCCTTTCCCGTGATCCAATCGAGCTGAAACTTTGCAAACAGACTCGTGGCGATGATCAAGAAGATCTATCAAATTTTCATTAAAAAAAATTAATAAATTTTTGGATTTTTCAAATTTTGAATGGTTTTTTTATACAACTTATTAAGTTGTATGAAAATATTTCAACGCGTCTGGTTGAAATATTTGACATATTGGTTAAATATATAGACGTGAAACCTGATTATAGTATAATTTTGGATTTTTGGAAATTCTTTATTACTCCCTTTCGTAGCGTCGCCCGACCGAAGCCCAACGCGTAGGTTAAGCGAAAAAAAAATGTTTCAACTAGTAAATGAGAAAGGAAGTATAATAAAAACTTGGTTTTTATGGGTTACTTTTTTAAGAACATTCTATTTGATGATGGAAATCAAACTTAAAATGGCGTATTATATACCATTTATTTTTAAATCTATATAAAGGTATAACATATGTAGCTACTCCACAATATTTCACTTGTGGGTCCACAATACTTATGGAGGTTTGCGACATCAAAGTTTGTATTTTTTTTAATGTTCCTAACTTAGTGTATGTTTTTTTTTACTCTAAAAAGTCTGATCAATTGACATACATATATATCTCTATATTTAATTTGAGTTTATTAGAGGAATTATTGTTTACAATATTATTACTTTGACAATTGTGTCACGAGATTCCAGAAAAAAAGGATATATAACACATAATCAAGAATTTACGAAACACCTAAAAAACCAGTAGATCACAGAAGTATAACAGAAGGTTCGAAAAAAAACATTTCCTATATATTGTGCAGCAGGAACTCGAAGTGCCAGTCAAATTTGACAGCCGGTGAAAACCACAGATAGGCGAAATCAGTGTTTTATGCGTATTTAGTCAGCCAGAAAGTTAAGTATCAAATTAGCTACCTGTGTGCGGAATATTCTAGTTGTGAATCAGTGCAATAGAAATGGTGTAAATAAAGTGTTCCACAGACAAGTGGAATATTCTTGAGTGACGATGAATGCGAACTATGGAATAGTATTCCAGTGAATATTGTTTCATACATTAATATTACTTGTATGACACATGAATGGAATTAGGAATTATTAAATATTTTTAGACCTTACCAAGAGGCCATCATATCGCTGGTGTCCCTCATGCTGGACACAGGGCTGCCGTGCTTCAGGGGTCAGACTATCCGATTATTGCGATCTCGTTTCGCTCCCAACTCCACCGACAAAGAGGCCGCTGCCTTCATGCTGAGCGTGATCAGGAGCTCCTTCCTCAACTTCCGAACCAGGACCTACGATATGATTCAGTATTACCAAAACCAAATCCCGTATTAATATTTAACCGATTATTTATTATTCTTAATATTATAATCGTTGTGATGTGACATATATTTATGTTTAGAATTTCTTTGTGTTGTGGTCACTGTGATTTTTATTTTAGTGGTAATATTTTTTCAAATGAAAGTTATCGAGACATGCCATTGTGTATTAAAATGCCTCGAGTTTGCGATGCACTTGTGAGATTACATGTATGCCAAGTAGTGATGGGTCCGCTCTGTACTCACTACTACAATGTAGTACAACATTACATTGAAGTGTACACTTCACACCTTTTGAAGTGTACACTATACACACCTCAAAGTTATTGAAAGTATATACTTCAAATAGTACACTTCATTTCAAAGCGAACACTACAAAGCACACACACTTCAAAGTAATTATTGAAAGTATGAGCACATACTTCAAATAGTACATTTTTTATGTGAAATTTTTGGGAAGTCGATGTAGATAAATGAAGAAATTTTTGTAAATCGAAACAGCCTCTCCCCATAGTTTGAACATTTTTTAGGACCGAACGAAGAAATCTCTGGAAACTGAAAAACTGGTTTGAAAAATTTTGGGATTGAATGAAGAAATCCGCTTGGCGACCTTTTTTTTTAGGTCACCAAATGTTACTTTGGAGAAAATATCGGCATTTGCCAAATATTATTTTACCGAAATATTTCGATATATTCATATTATATTTTTTCCGGCGACCTTTTTTTTAAATTTTTAGTCAATTACTTAATTCCTACACTTCATTATTACTACAATTTCGTAGTACTACAATTACTTCATTTCACGTAGTTTTTACTACAAATGTAGTGTACACTTTGTTTGTGAACGTGTGTGTGTTGTAGTCTTCATTTTGAAATGTAGTTTTTCCCTTCGCTAAAGCCAAGTACAACATATACCAATTTTAATAGTTTATATTACTTTGGACCACCATCAACGCGCTGATGATTTTTTTCATGCTTTGCTTTGTCTTATGCTTTTAGTGCTATCATTAAATACATCAACTTGATCGCTCAGTTCATTTAAAAGTTGCATACTATGAACTATGGTGTGTCTATTCATTACATCCGTTCTGCATTTTTGGACATGGAATAATATGTGACCTCAATTATGCAAATAGTTATGATAATAAGCCATAACTTTCTATAGCTGTCTTTATAAAAAAATCTAAAAACAAATCAGGCTGATGGTATTATTCTTCATTACTTACATCGCCTTTTACTCAAGTATGTACAATATTACTTGATTTGTCACATCATATCAAACGCAACCTGAGAAGTTTGACGTCCTGACTAACCTATTTGACATTTGAGTCAATCTTTTCGAATTTCGGACATTCAATTAGAATATTTAGCTATTTAGCCGTTAGCGCCACCATCGTACCTGCTAGTGTAATCTCACATGTGCTGCGACATTAACGGTGCCTAGATGAACATTTTATTATGATGATCTCCAAGAGATGTGTATTATAGATATCTCACAGAGACGAAACTGTCTTTTAAGGGAGAGTAGGTATAGAAGTCTATTGGGTGTACATAAGACTTACGACCTATCGTACGGTTGGCTTAAGTGATCACTTTACACATATGCAATGTTCGCTATTTCCACCCATGATAGAATGCCGTGTCTGCTAATTTTTGGAAGTTCTGTATATATTTATATTATACGCCACATTTCACGTGTGAGTTGCAAGGATCCTCAACGCGGCCGGCCCCAAAGCTTTCTCATTCCCCTTGAATGACCACAGATGTCGCTAATGAGACATCTATATTTGATTTTGAGTTTTTCAGCCATATGCTTTATCTGTCTAAAGGTACAGATACACATGCTTATTATTGGCATGCTCATAAATCAACCGGCGGTTGTATGGCTAAGTGGCATTCTCGTTACTAGCAATGTGCGTACACACATGCCACTAATAAGCAAGGCCTAGAGAAGGTCGATACTGCGCATGCTCACGTGCCACTAAATAAGCATGTGTATCTGTAGCTTTATGGAATTTATTCATTTATAGAAGATGAATTACTATCATCTTCTATGTCTACTCTCCCTTAAAAATACTGTTTTGTCTCTGTGAGACATCTATAATATACATTGATTGATTATTGATGTCCCTGTGATAAAAAAATCCAGTTCTGTTCTGAAAAATTTGGACATACTCAAAATATTCTGATCTTCAAGAGAGTAATATTAAAATTTTATTTCTGATCTCACGAAGGAGAACAACAATAACTTTACTTTTTTATCCGCATTTCCTCATGAAACGATGGAGACGCAGAATTCAGGTTGTCTCGATGGTCTGGCTTGGGTGAAGTTGTTCTTCTTCACTTGAGCATGGTTATGGAGATTCAGACTCACCTGAGCAACCTTTTGACATTCCAAAAGAACAGAGAAAATCGTAACTAGCAAAAATTCATGGAAGAATTAGCATCCATGATCTCACCAGAATGGGGCCAGATAGTCTCTGAATCAGTCTGCACAGAGCAAGGAAGAAGTGAAAGCCACAAGGTTTACAACCTTTTGTTGAATCCTTTACGCCATGGTCGCGTTGACTATGTTTTCCATTCCCTCCCTCCCCCATTAGAATGACATTTTTTTAAACGTATTTCATGTGTTCAGAGGTATCAGGAACCTTCAGAGTATTCCGTACTTCGGACCTGCGCAAAAAGATATGGTGTGATCCGGCTATTGATTCTCTTTCTTTATCTGGCATAAATTTGCATGTTGAAACCCGTATAAAGCCACGTATTCACTAGGGGACAAATTTGCCCTCAACATCACGTGCGGCAGAGTTTATGTGACGCCGCAACGTCACGCACTGTTCAGCGAGTCGTGCGCAACATAGCATGGCATTTCTACGTGCCGTGGCAACGTTGCCATGCGCACGGTTCCCGAGCAAGCTCTTCCCTTCTCCCGGACTTCACAAAGTTGTTTTTTGTAACATTCTTCTTACCTTTGTTTGCCCTAGCTATTGCCAGGCTGGCACCCTGAGTACCTCCAGCACCTTGCCATGTCTATAAGTATCAATTGTCTTCCAGAGCAGTTTTACTTCCCATTGCACATTTTTAAAATGTAAATATTTCATTTATAATTCAATTTTATTTTGATGCCTCAAAAACACAAAAAAAAGGTTTGGTGTTGGTCAATTGAGTTGGGGTCTATGTAATCAAAGTTTTTGTTATCGCGTATCATGCAGAAAACAAATGAAATGGTTGAAAATTCATCATTTTTACTGTATAAATACATTCTTTTTTCTTCAAAGTATTCCTATTATCTGTTATGGTTGCAGTAGATTATTTGTTAGTTGTTTGTACATCTCATTGTATTTATTGTCTATATCGGTGTTGATATGTCTACTATTAAATATAGAGATCTTTCCAAAAATATGTTTTTATTTAGAATACTAATATATTTCTAGTATTCAATTATTGTTCGTATATTACATGTATATTAAAAAATTGCATTCCAGAATTGTAGTTACATACACATAATTGTTTAGTTAATAAGTACAATTTGGCATTTAAATATAAAAAATTGTAGTTTGTATTAATATATTAGTAAAAAATACAGGGAATTCACTGTTTTAAATTATCTCTATTTTTATAGAATCAGTCCCTTGATACAGTGGAACCGCTTTTTTTATTTTATTTTTACAATTAAATTTATTGTTTAGGTACGATGGTCCATTTTGATTGACAGTGAGATGTATTAGGTTTAATTTAAATAAATTGAAAAATGTACTGGTGTTAGCAGAGTTTCAACGCTGTCGTTTTTGATTTTGAGAACACATCTGTCTGCGTATTTAACAGAAGCTCAGTTTTTAATGAAAAGTTTTGTTACACTCAGATGGAAATGCACATTGCGGAAACTATATCTGAAAAATCTATTTTCACATTACTTTTGACTTATGGAGAAAGGTGAGGTTCTGTGTTTGTTTTCTTTGAGAAAGGTTTGAATGTTTTAAAAAAGTCAGTCTAGCTATGTTTTGGTGTGAAGATTTTACATGATTAATTGATTAATGATTAAAATCCGAATGTTGATTTTAAAAACTTTCATGTACTATTTGTAACCTAAATCAAATTTTACAAATATTAGAAACATTGATTTTATAATATTCAACTTCTTTTGAGAACTTGATAGAGTAGGTAAGATAGAATCCTACTTCACAATATCTGTGGCAATTAGGAATAGAGATGTTAGTCGTAATTGTTATTTTTCAAGGAAAGCTTTTAAATATTTAACGTTAAACATAAAATAAAATGAACCTGAGCCATAAATATAAACTAAACATTCTACGGCACATGTATGATACTTATCTAGGAGAACCGTCTCGAAAGTTGTGTAAAGAACAATATTATGATATGCGTGGAGCAAACTGAACCATCAGTATTTTGTACGCAAAGTAAAAAGACGCAACCGATACATACTGACTTTTACCGACAAATCTCTGAGCCGAGAGATCAAAGTCTCATCCATGTGCACTCACCTTTAAAATAGTTTTGAAACACTGTTGACACATAATTTCCTAATTGCCACATAATATTTGAAATTATTTTAATTTTGTAGTTAGCATTTAAAATTAATCTTGTGAATAAAGTAGTAATTTAATATTGTGTTATTAACATTATAACTAACTGTGAAATTCAGATGAAATAAAATAATAAAAACAATAAATTTGGGCTAACATTTAGCATGTTCCTGTACTTCAAAAAAATAAATAAATGAATATTCTACCTAATGTAAATTTCTTGACAATATTTGTGTCTGTCTTGTTGTTGTCTAATATATTTATTGTATAAGTGTGTATAGTAACTTTGATTGTAAATTGACTGGTATTTAATTTGTATATAAAATATATTATGAGTACATAAATTATTTATGAAGGTTTTGAATATAATGTTTAATAAAGAATGTTGAAATTATTATATCTCTTTCCATTTCAAACATTGACTTCGAAATTATTTCTATAGGGATAGTTAATTTTGAAAAATTGCTACACATTCTTGCATACTGACCTGTGTCCAGGTATAAGATTTTTGACTCGAGATAATCTCTGAGATTCTCCGCGGACAACTCTTGGCCCTCACCACAGAATATAGACCATAAAGCCCTCACTTTATGCTTGTTGTATGCTATATGTGTCGGTTCATTTACCTTAAATCAGCGGTTTCCAACCTGGGAGGCGCGGACTATTGCCAAACTGGGAGGCGCCAAAATTTTTTAATAAATTAATTTTTATACCATAATATCTACAAATAAATAAAACTTCATATCTTTATGTAACAGTGAAAATTCAGTGCATGAATGTTTATTTTAATCATTATCTTTTTATTATTTAAAACGTGTCTATATTATTTAATCTATTAAAACAATAAAAGGTAAAGGAGGCTCGGAAAAAAAATTTGGGGAGGCGTAGTAGCATAAAGGTTGGAAACCGCTGCCTTAAATGTTCCATTCTTTAGTTGGGTAAATTTAAATCTCCCTAGCAGTGGTGATGGTCAAACCGTTATTTTAACTGGTTACACATGGTATAGTTATTTTAGATATGTATCGATGATTGATAACTAAGATATACCTGTTGTCTGATACCAATGTTTGCCTGTCTGTCGAATTGCGAAAAATTAGTTACCAATCACCGATATAATCAGATACAAATCTCAAATAATGGTTAGTGTGTCACTGGTTAAAATACCATTACTACGTTGCAGCGGTTAACGCGGAATAAATGTTTGTAATTTATTACCTTCTGTTTGTCTAACTTTTCAGAACAACTAGTTGTAATAAATTTCATTTAAGAAAGGCAATATAAGTAGTATGTAAGCTGTGCATACAATTCATATTGTTTCGCTGTGTTGGTGTTTACGGGTATAAATACCAACACAACAAAACAATGTGCCTCGTATGCATGGCTTACACATATGTACTAATTTGATTGTCTTTCTTAATTGGAAAGAGTTCTACCTACTGTTCTAGGTGTAGACTCTTGCTGTCAAGTTGCACACACAGGTTTTGAGTTTTTGTCTCTTTTTATCAATCTCAAGCGAATGTCTGGATTTATATCCAGATTAAAACTTCAGTACGATTATACAGTATCGAGATTTATCTCAACTGAATCTCATCCTGTCTCATTCTCTGGACATGAGCTAAAAATCCAAAAAAATATCATATTTTTGCATTAAAAATAATAAAAGCCGTGTCAAGAATGTATATTTTATTACAATTTAACAGTACAATTTTTAAAACCAAACATCACTTAATATTCCATTCAAAATTCATAGTGCTGGGCGTTTGTCAGTACTAGAATGTTGCCTCAAAGATATATTCAATCTATATCTAATTTCTTGAAGGAACCCTCAACCCCAAACACATCGCCAGCATTTTTGGCTTTTCCCGGTCTCATGGACTCTATCACTCGCAGTTTCTCCTCACGCATAAATAAATCTTTATTTGCCTTGACTTTTGCGATGGTAAGATCTGGAATGAAACGAATTGTGATAAGTTGTTAGCAAAATTGAATCGTTTAGATTGCAAAGTAGTTTGCAAGATATAATTACATACATATTTACCAATCATAAAATTAAATCTAAACTTTGTGTCTCACTTTCTGTGCACACAAACACAAAAATGGCTTTCCTTGTAAGGAATATTTTAAAGAAGCTATTTTATGCCCTATTTAGTCTATGTTACAAAATCTGTCAGAACTTATGCATTTGCTATTGCTTGCCCAACGTAACTTGGCGTGCGGCGAATTTCGAACTAAAACCCGCCCCGCCCGCACCCGGCGGTAACCCCTCGCCCTGTCATTTAGTTCAATTTTGTATTTGGTTGGGAGCTGTGACATCTTGATTACCAATATACACTGAATTATCATGCCCAAAACATCCTAAACAGTCCGGGATGGTGCAAGAACAATTGCCAATGAAGTATTAAAGTTTTGCGAAGCTGAAAAAGCGAATAATGGACCGATATTATCGTTTGACAGGTTGACAGATAGAGCGGCTTTCTAATAAAGGCCCCGACACCGATCAACGGACATTCCGTACATTATGTATTGTGTAATAAATTTACACCCTGGAAACTTCTGTTACGCGACAGGGACGCCCTCCCTCGCACGCCAATTTATACTGGAAGGTCTTTACAATAGGATATTACTATACATTATTCATATGTGAATAAAATTTATAAAAGCGTGTCTTCATTTTTTTTGGATTGCTTGATTTTATTTAATGTCCTAATTGAAGACATTACATAATCCTTTTTGATTGACAGATTAAAAGTTAATGTTCTGATTGTTTTTCTGATAATTGGGGTTACTTCTACACATATTACATTACATTTTATATCCTTACTTCTCAACTCATGGAAACTGCCTGCACTGCCTCCCAGGTTGTCGGGCAGAATTCTCTGTTCCACGTGCTTGAAAAATGAATCCATTCCCTGGCTGTGCACGTACAGCATCGAGACCAGCTCCGGTTTCATGAAGGGCCTCATCAGGGCCAAGATCATGTCCATAAACGGAACAGGATTTACAAAGTGGACGCCTGCCAATCGGACCGGCATTGCATCCTGAAATAATCCATACCTTTCGGAGAGATTCTTGGATTCAATTGCACATGTCATTTATCATCTTAATTCTATTGACTGTACAAAAACCAGGTATGTTCATACATAACTTTACCATACCTAATTTTTAAATTTTTAATTTAATTAATTTTATTTTTTAATTTTTTATTTTTTATAAAGTAAATGTTTTTGAGGGGTACTGATATCATCATTACCAAAATAATGAAACACAGACAGAAAACTAGCTACAAAATACCTAATAAACAATGTATTACTTATTTTAAACTCAACCCAACATCCCAATTACAAATGTCTTGGGCCTGCTCTGGCAATATGCACGTCTACACAATCCTTTGACAGATCTGAACCAAATTTTGCATGGTTACGCTTTAGGACCCTGTGCTCAACATGGGAACTCTCCCTCTGGCTACCCCCTCACTGTATTATATTGAAAGTCATCCACATTTTATTCAGTTGTCCTCTAGAATCCTGAGGAAAATGGTCATCACCTATCCTCCCTCTGTCTAGACCAAATTATGCATATATTGTTATAATTAAAGGCACCATACCACACCCTCTTCCTCAATCCCTATTTCAAATTATAAATTAATTTGAATGATATATTATAATCATTAATGTATTATATATTATAATCATTAATATATTATATAGGTATGTTACAGTGAATCTGTATTTCTAGTGAGTCTATATTTTCACTGGCATTTTAGTGAAATTATATTCAAGGACATTATTATCATATCCAAGCAGATTTTCACCAATAGAAATTAATACAACCTACTGAAAAATATTTTAACTGATATCTTACTAGCGAAATTATATTGGTTTCCGAACTGTCATCAAAATTGATTATTTCCGGATTACGATTGACCTCTTAGAATAACAATTTAAGATTTAAGGTATTGTGTGAAAAAGATTCTTACTGCATTATTCATTTCTTCTGTGCATATCAACATTATTCGGATATTATTAACCTTACCTAAGCTTTGAGAAATGCGTGCATTCGTGGACAAAGTATAGTTTCACCGATACTGCGCAGAGAATCTGTAAATTGATTTATTGACATGTTTTAACTGCCCGACCAGGTAAAATATATATCTACAAGTGAAAATATACTCACTAGAAATACAAATTCACTGTAACATATACAAAACACACCCAGCCTTGCATTTTTGGGGGTCCCGATATCTTTTATAAACTGGAAAAACATAAGATTACAATACGTCATAGTCGATCTTAAATTTCGGTTTTTCGGTGATAATGGTCTTACCTGGAGGTATGTTAGGATCTTCTTTAGTGTCATCACTCCCAACCTCGACACATGCCCTAGGACAACGCCCTCCAAATCAATCACTAAGATAAATCCGTTAGAAGAACCCTTGAAACATGATTTACTCATTAAACTTAGAATTAAAGTAGGTACTTGTGATTTATCAATTTTGATTTGAACTTTTATCTTTAATTTTTTTTGCATTCTGTGTGCAAGAAATTTTTATGTCAAAACATCCGTGGCTTTAGCGAGCTTAACCCTTATACATCTAGTGGTGCCTTGAGAGGCTGAAGATATTAGGGTACTTCCTCACTGTCCAGCGGTTCATTCATTTACAATAATGCAATTTAAAATATATATGTGTATACTTATATAAACAATGAATTGAACTTAATCATTACAAGTTCTTATTTTATAAGATACATTTTCTTCCGTTAAAGACATATAGAGGAGGGTTTGCATCGGATCTGAATAACAAATTAAAATTAATTATGAGAGACAAGTTATTCAGAAGTGATAAAAGTGCAACAAAGATTCTAGAACGAATTGCGAAATTGGATAATTAGTGTGTGAATTATTCCATAAACATTTATCAGCTGTGAATTTAGGATTTTAAGAAAAGTGCTAAAGTTTGTGTCTAGTGAAATTTTGTGAAATTAATAAAAATTTTAATTAAATTAAATCTCACAGAGACAAGCCTCTTATACAATGCCCAGGGCTTATAAATGATCACTCCACACAATGCAACGTTCGCCAATTCCATCGTAAAAATATCCACATACACAAATTTTTTAAAGTTGTATATATGTTTCAATTCTAGGAAGCTTCCGCATATTAAGGCCTGGGCCATCGTATAATCGTATCCATAGACATTTCTCATATAAATAGCTTCGTCTCTGTGAGACTTCTATTTAATTAAATAATAATCCCGCAGTGCACGAATCCACTGTGTTATCAGAACACACATTGTTTATTGCTAAAACTTTAATTTATTTTGATAGTTTTGTTATAAGAAACACGAAAACAATAATGATATTGTACCAAGATGGTGGAATTAGGAGGAATAATGAACTACCGAAGTTTCTCGAATGAACAAAATCCAGTAATTAATTCTCAGTACATACATATAAAAATATAGTTAAAACTTTAATTAAGTTACTAAAAGTGTTTCATTTGCCACCCACAATCATGTCCCGTGATAATATTTTGCCATGTTAATATTCAAAAGTATCACTTTTAACGCTCACGGCACTGTATTTTGGAAAGGTGTGACACCTGTGCAGTTGTATCAACAAGCACGTCAATTTTATTTACTGCATTTTCTGTTAAGAAATGGTCACTTACGTACTCCCACAACATTAAGTCTTTCACGTGTGCGAAATACTTGCAGCCATCAGCGAAGACAAAATGTGACGGATCAAGATCGTAAAATTTCGCTAATAAAACCCTATCTCCACCCTTAGTCAGCTCCGGCAAGATGAAGAATGTTCTGAAAGGAAAAAAATATATAAAATACAGGGTGGGGCAGACCAACTTGCTTATTTGAATTGAGCGCCCTGAAGGCACATTCGAGAGGGCAGAACGTTAAGTTGTAGCTCCGCTTGGTTTAGTCAGCATCATGGAGGAGACGAAGGTGTACTTATCTAACAGTTGCTCAATCGTCTCCACGCAGGGTGCATTCCGTACCCCAACGATCATTCTAGGACTCATTAACAACAATCAGGCTGCTGATTAAATACAGTATCCATGTACCGAATTGCATTTTACCCGCATAAAAAAGAGGAGATGAGACATGATTCAATCACGATAAGAACACAATATGGTGATTGAATTATGATCACAATTTTATTATGAAAACTACATCAGTAAATAGAAAATAAACAACAAAAACAGCACACGAAGCATATGCGATTTTCATAACAGCATTTTTAAACGTCGCCTAAAGGAGTGTAACTTCAAAAAAATTGAAATAAATATCCACCATCGGCCAGAGCATGTCTGGGAGACGGCGACTAGCGGCCTTTGAGATGTGGTGCTACAGGCGCATGGCGAGGATCCATTGGTCAGAACATATCCGAAACGACGAGGTGTTGAGCAGGGTGGGCGAAAAGAGGTGGCTCCTTAACAGAATCGCCCAACTGCGAGCAATTTGGATAGGCCATAATATAAGGCATCCGGGCCTGCTTTTAACCATAGTCGAGGGAAATGTTGAAGGCACAATTGTAGAGGCCGCCCGAGATTAAGCTTCGCAGACCAGATTATCCGAGATGTGCGCTGTAGCACCTACCAAGAAATGAAGAGGCTGGCAGGTGACAGAGAGGACTGGAGAAAGCGAGTGCTTTTTGCAGACCAGTCCTGGGATTGCGACCAAAAAAAAATTCAATAACTCACTTTAGCAAATAGTGTTTTTTTCAATGTCCCCAAGATATTTCAAGCAAACTTACAAGACATCCATAGTATTAGCGATAGTCGGATCAGATGGATCTCTGTTGCTGAAGAACTCAGGAACGTGTGTTCTGATAGTGTAGTAGCTGTCTATGGTTTGTTTGGCTCTCTCTATGCTGAAGTGACAGCTGTGGAGGAAAAAAATTAGGTCCAAATCTGAAATGAGAAAAAAAACGGCGTATTTTTAACACAACTTATTTTATCTGAAATTTCTAGGTTAACACAACTATTTTCAGTCCATATGAACTTTGAAATATCCATTTAACTGTCAAAAATAAGGGTGTCTCGTAGCTAGTAGCAAAAACTTCACAGGTGGACTCCTGCCTTGATTGTCGAAAATGTTCAAGCAACCATGACCTATTTATTCTATTTTCAATTTTTGGAAGGTTTTATCATTTTATGCAAAAAATAAGTCAAAAATATTAAAGAGTTAAGGTTGGTATTACGGTCGCTAGACATTTTTAACTGTAAATGGTTATGGATATTTTATACAAACCGTATGTTTTTCCGAGAAACGATTCTCGATGTTTCGTTGAATTCTTATTCAACGTCATCAGGAGGACGACCTGTACCAGCGGAGGCACAAGGCGGACTGGTTAATGCTATAAAATTTTGAACAAAAAAAAATGCAAACTTTGAAATTGCACACCTTCATAACTATCGATAAGATTCATAAGATGTCAGGTCATGGTTGCTTGAACATTTTCGACTTATTATCAAGGCGCGAACCCACCTGTAAAATTTTTGCTACTAACTATGAGACACCCTGTATATATATTTGAAAAAAAAATTAAAATGCGCCCTGAAATCTACTGAGAGACAAAATAAATTATCCATGTAGAATTTTAAGAAAATTTATTTGAATCTGTTGAGACTCGCGTTGGCTACACGACGAAATAAATACTTTGCGAGAATAATATCACACGTCAACAATTATTTTTTGCAGTTTATCATCAATATTTTTTTTGAGTTAAGTCAATATTGATATTTATTGTTTTATTTCTTCTTCTATAATTTATTATATTGCCTACTGTATAAAATTATTACATATTTCTATTTCTAATTTCATTGAATTGTTATTTTATTGTTTTATTTTCTCTTTTAATTCTGTTTCAGTGCCGATAAATTTAAGTTTAAGTGCCGATAAATCGGCGTTTATTAGCTCAATTTTAAGAATATTAGATGTTAAGAATATTTGCAGAGTTTATGAATAAGATAGCAACAAATACAATATACAATTTTTTGTATGCAGGCCTACAATTCTACGTTTATATCGTTCTTGTTTGTGTTTTTGAATAATTAATGTTTACTTTTGTCTATTGATTATAATTTAAATATTAAATTAAAAGGTTTTAAAGCCGTATACACATATATGTAAAATAAATCAATATTGCTGAATTCAATGTTTACCTGATAAGTGTAAAAGTAGATCATATTTATAAATATTGACCTTTAGACTTCCCTCGATGTAAAATAAAATAGAAAAATACACTTATTATACATCAATTATAGATAGTTACAATAATAATAATGGGCTGTCATTAATTATGAAATAAAAGCAATGGAATTGACCTATTTCAGTAATGATCTATTTGCCATCGTATGTCATCTTAACCAGACACATTTATAAATTGTTTAGATTAGTATTGATAGTGTCTCCATTGTAAGGCAATTTTATGCGGGATAATTATTTTAGTATATTCTTATTAGTTTCAATATATAAATACAATGCTGGTATGGACAATAGCTAAAACTTGTCAGTTAGTTAAGTTTTTTATTATTTGTTTCAATTCCTTAGAGTACGATTCTCTCATTAGGTACTCTAGTGCCCACGCGACATTAGATTGAACAAACAATAAACAAAATTTCAAAAGAGTTTTTAAGTTATATATAGGCATATAAATATATTGAGAATTGAGAGTGAATTTCGGCGCAATCAAATATCTGCACATCATGCAACGGAATATTTTTACAGCATGAAGCCACAACTCACAAGTCAAAAGCTAAGATAGCTGTGCTCCGAATGATATTTAACCAATATTAATTCTAGTAAGTGACGACATCATGTAGTTTGAAAATGACTGTTAATATTAGATATTTCATTTCTAAATAAGTACATGACCTTCGTTTCTGTCTCGGACAAACCAGGTACCAGGGAAAGTTGCATCTCAATTAAGGCGAAGGACTCCATGAAAATGGACAAAATGTGACAATTTTTTTTTTAATTTTCCAATAAAATAATAGTTTGATGTGTACGAAAATGTTAATGTCGAGAAGTCGATGCAGGGCGAGAACGTTGTCAGTGTTGTGTTAAGTATTGGCTAGCAATACCGTGTCGGAGTCATGTGTTGTCTTGTGTTGTATATATATTTTATGTGTTGTCTGATTACTATCTCTGCAGAATCAGAACGAGATTGACTTTGAGACCATCATCTCTAATTAATATTTATCGGGTGCTTATTGATTTCGAGTGCTTCCTTGATAAGACGTGTATGGTGACTCTTAGGATCTCCAAGGATTTTCAGTTCGAATGCAAAATGATGCCTGGTATACAAAAAATGTTCAGCCAGTGCTGATTTTCCTGGATGACCGAGTTTGCATGCCCATTTGTGCTCGTTAATCCTTTTGGAAATTTTACGCCCCGTTTGTCCCATGTAAGCTTCATCGCAGTCTTGACAGTCGAGTCTACATCATACATCAGTCACAATAACACATCAGCCCTGATGATGGACCCTGCAATGGGATCTAAAACGTCGGCCAGAAAGGTCATAAAAACACGGCATAATACCCCAGAACACACAAACCAGAAGATTTTGAAATTTTGTTTGCTGTCATTATTTCGTTGTATCTAAGGGAGCGTTCACAAACCACGTGGCCTAATCAGGGGGAAATGGATTACGTAGAATGCCGTACTTGACTACGTGAGGGGAAGGGGGGGTCAGAGTCGAGCTAAGTAATTCTGCATTTATTTCATTTGGCACGGTTAAAACTGTACAGAATATGTGAAAGCATATGGATATTTATTCTTTGCATTTTTATACAAATTATTTTACTCCGCTTTATTATAAATCAAATATCAGTCTTGTTCATGTTATCCTACAATATGATTTTAAAAATATTTTTGGCAACATAAAACAGCACAAAATGTATTCTAGAATTAATAGGAAAAAACTATGCT
>JADDOH010016277.1:0-26805 GCA_016648135.1 Agrypnia vestita | reverse complement strand
AACAAGTTAATGTGCACTAAATGCAAAATTATGGCCAATGACTCGTGTCAAAAGAAGCAAGACTAGCGGTACATAATGGCGTTCTAGTGCCCAACCCTTATGTCATGGACGTGAAGCCTGGAATTGGCAAAAGAAGTAGACGAAAATTAGACTGAAGCGGTTTTAAATGCGGTCACTAAGACGCTTGTGTGGAATATCTTTGGTCGATAGAGTGAGGAATGAACAAATTAGAAGTGAATGCAATGCTGGCTGTAGTGTGGTAGATAGAATAAAGAAAGGAGTGCTGAGATGGTTTGGTCATGTGGAACGTATGAACGAGGAAAGGAAGGTTAAGAAAATATATGAGGCGAATGTTGAAGGAAACAGGAATAGAGGGCGTCCGCGAAAGACCTGGCACGATCAGGTACTACAAGTATTTGAGGATGGCCCTGTTAAAAGCCGCAACAATCGTAGAACGTGTATGAGAAGATGTATGAATGTGGCCGAAGCAAAAGTGGTGTGCCAGGATAGAAGAGTGTGGCGTTCAATCCTCTCTGCCTACCCCTGCAGGGAAACGGCGTGATGGTTAGTTAGTTAGTTAGTTAGTTATATACAAGCTGTAGTAAATTCTCATCGGTGAAACCAAATTTATGTTTGAGAACTCTACTTGGTAACCAAACTAATTTATCACAGAGAACGAGAAAAATTATTTATATTACTTTTAAATGTGATTTATCAATTCAAAAGGAATGCTTATGCAAAAAGAGTAATTAAATGTTTATTTTAAATATAATTTATCGAGCAAAAATAGTTGCCTAGTCAAAAAGTTGATAGTATATTGGTAGGTTTATAGTCTAACAGGTACTCAAAGAATAGAATTGGCTTTTTAATAGATAACCTAGAAAAGTCTAAGATATTTTTAATGTTAGAGAATCGTGGACACGGATACAAAAATAAATAATTTCTTCAATAACTGCAAAGTAACTTTGTGGTAACATAATTTATATTAATGTTACGGAAACACTTTGTTTATAATTTAAATATTTATAATTAAAAAAAATATATTTTCATTAATTAAAATAAAATATTAATAACAAGAAAATACTTTGAAGAAAACCAATGTTTATTAAATTATCAACATGTTTCGGATCGAATGATCCCTTCATCTCTGTAACCACAAAGTCATTTTGCAATTATTGAAGAAGTGAAAAAAATTTATCCTTCTGGATTTACTTGCTAACATTGAAAATATTATAATTATCAAACGCAGTACAATTTTAATTTTAACTTTTCAATATGTTACATATTAACTCTACCTAGGTACTTTATATGATCTCCTACTAAATATAAATTTTATAATTATAATATCATGGGGTGCTCATAAAACATTGATTAAAAACGTGCGAAAATAGTAAAAAATGCTCACTGTAATATTATTTTTATACAGAGCAACATCACTTACTACAAAACAGCAATGTCAATTTTTTAAATAGTTTGGTAAATTATTTCGTATAAAAAACATTAAAAAAATGTAAAAAAAACAAAATATTTCATAAATTAAAAGTAAAAGTAGTATCCATATAAAAATTATGAAAACCTAAATGTAACGTTACCATTTTGTGTCGCTGTTGCATTCTGACTTGTTCAGTGAGCGCCCGCAAATATTCGGCATCTCTGGTTCTCCTCCTAAACATTAAAATAACCGCTCTGGCAATAATCCTTCACAGAACCATACAGATACCACAGTATAATGATTACATTTGTTCGCATCATCTCGAATAATTACCAAAACTTTGCTTGAGAACAGTCAGATTAAAGTGGAAAAAGAAAATTGGTAAATTATACATGGTAGAGAAAATGCCTTTTAAAGGTAACGCTATACATGGTAGAGAAAATGCCTTTGAAAGGTAACGATGTACATGGTAGAGAAAATTCCTTTTAAAGGTAACGATATACATGGTAGAGAAAATGCCTTTTAAAGGTAACGATATACATGGTAGAGAAAATTCCTTTTAAAGGTAACGATATACATGGTAGAGAAAATGCCTTTTAAAGGTAACGATATACATGGTAGAGAAAATGCCTTTTAAAGGTAACGATATACATGGTAGAGAAAATGCCTTTTAAAGGTAATCATATATATAGTAGAGAAAATGCACCAAACATGCATATATATATTTATACTTTGTTAACCAAAATATCACTAATTATCTTAAGAATGTTCTTAGGTTTTCACGGCCACTCAGAATCTTCAAGTTTGTGTTTACTGGGGTATTATGCCGTGTTGTTACGACCTTTCGGGCCGACGTTTCGGATCCCATTGCAGGGTCCATCATCAGGGCTGATGTGTTGTCTTGAATGTTGGTGTTGTGGTTAAGTATCGGCTTGCAATACCGTGCCGAAGTCATGATGTGTTGTATTGTGTTGTATGTATGATTCATCTGTTGTCTGATTACTATCTCTGCGGAGTCTGCGACGAGAATGACTTTGAAGCGCCGGATACCAAGATGTTTTTAATTTGAAACCATCATCTCTATTAATGTTAATCGGATGCTTGTAGATTTCTAGTGCTTCCTTGATAAGACGCGCATGGTGACTCTTAGGCTTTCCAAGGATTTTCTAATTATAATTTTCTAATACTAACTAATAATCTTGCCATGATTTAATCAACATATAAATGCTTCTCAAACACTGAATCTACTCGTCAATTTTATGTCAACTATATAGTCAAATTGCTGAAAAAAATCTTTAAAATAGATTTTTGGCAAATACCATTTGCGTATATTTACAAAAGTCAACACAAGGAGACAATAATTGATTTTCGAGTGTTATTCATTTTGTCTTTGCTTTCTGATCTCTTTTGACAATGACCCATCCGTCATCATCATTTTCTGGTCTACGTTTTTTGTCCATCGTGGCAGGATCCGAAACATAGCCCAAAAAGAAAGCCTAAGCACGATAAAAAAATGTATAAAATCCACGTTGAAGGTTTTAAACTGTCGCGATACTGATGAACATCATCACCTTGGCTGCACAGAAGCTGGAGGCAGCCGGCCGCGTCCCCTCATGAGGGGCACCAGCTCCACCCCGCCCGTCAGCTCCAGCAGGACCCTGGTGGGGGTGCCGCCCGCCCTGCCCGCCACGTCGGAGCTCTCGAACCTTACTGGCAGAGCGCCACAACTCGTTCCTCTTCTTCTTCCGTTGCAGATCTGAAGTAGGCAAGTACATATCTGAACAGATTAAAAACCAGAGACCGCCACAATTACGTTATACTGTTACAAACCTGAAATATTTTGTATAGATGGACACAGCGGGTAAAAAGCTTTGGGTATTATGACATTTGAGTTCGGGGATTTTAGCAGATTACAGGTACAAAAAAAGAATAAGTAAAACGTAAAAATAACAAACCTGATGACCAAATCATTGCTAAACGCTTCTCGTGGAACATTTTATCCACCAGACGCTTTGAAGCTCTATAAATAATCATGTCGTTATATTAACAAATCTCAACTTTATATGTTTATTTAACAATATTATTGGATACCTCATATTTTAACGTTTTATTAATGCGTTTCTTTGTATCTGTGTAGCGGTACCCAGCTGATACACACCGTGTACCTATCTATCTTCGATAGCGAGGACACATTGTTATTATGTTAACGTAAACAAACCGCGCAGACCGTCGCCTGTAATCCTGTAATGTAAACATATTACCTGCTATCTGCCAAAATCCCCCGAACTCAAATGTCATAATATTCAAATCTTCTTACCTACTTCAGTGTACAGAAAATATTTCAGGTTACGTACGTCTGATGTTCGCTGGCTCCTCCTTTAGAGAGATCATTTGAACCCACAAGGAACCGAAAATTACATTCGAAATTTTCCCATTTTTTATCACGATTTTCACTGTCAACATTTTTTTCCCAATATCTAGTTTTTTCATAGCCTTGTTTATATTTATCAATTACCTCATTATGTTTTGAATACTCGAGCTGTGGAATATTTTCGTCCCTATTATAATTCATTATTTTTGCATTCACAGATGGCATTTTACTAGCGTACATGTTTTCTTTATCTGCATTTGAAAGCCTCCGATTGTTTTTGAGTCCTTGATTTTCTCTGTTTTCGTCACCCTCGGGTTTATAAGTATTCGAGTTGTTATTGATGGGAGGGAATTCAGATGACTTTCCTGTGGTCCATCCCTAAAAATAAATATTTAAAAATAATTATATACCTATATATACTATTGATTCCTAAATTATTTTTAACCAAACTCTTAATTTCGTGAATGCCAAAGAGTAAATAAACTGGTTATTTTATATATTGAAGAACACATTCATATTTGTGAAGTTGTAATTTTTAAGAACAAAGTTATCTTATGTCGTTGTTGTATTTTATGTTGAAACTCGTTGGTTTTTAGAACCTTATAGATTATTCTATACACTTCTAGTGTTTACGAGAATGTTTTCGTCGCTTGCGAAATGTTCCAGATATCTCCCGGATGTTGTTTACTATCCCAGAGTATTTTAGAGCGTTCCAGAGGTATCCATAGTGTCATTGTCTTATGTTAACCTAATAATTTGAACATTAAAAAACTATTTAATGAATGAATGAACAAAACCAGCATGGTTGATGAATGACGATATTACGGTGAACGAAAGAGACTGTCAAGAGTATAACCATGGAATGGAAGAAATTTTTTCCGATATCCTTGGGCTGTCTCCAAGGGCGTCCACCAGGTCCTCTTTCCCCCCAAGGGCCATGGGAAAGTAACTGTAAACGAAATGAATGCACAAATAAATATATTTTTAGTCTATCTATAGCTACATTATCTAAAGCTGGCACGTACACAGATTTTCCGCTAATACAATTTTATTATACAGTATGTATAAAAAAAATCGTTTAATATTATTTTAACCAATTAAAAATGAAATTTTTTTAAAGGCACTTAGTATAAAAATCTGTGCTATTCTAAAAATTGCAATATTGCCAATATATATTATTATTTTGTATTGCCGCCAATTTCGATGTTTTATGTTTGACATGTATGAAATTAATGAATTCAATCAATCAGAAAGCTCTATCGCGTAAAGAAACCTTAAGTTATTCACAATTATGAATAATGAGCTTTCTAATTGATTGAATTCATTAATTTCAAACCTGTCAAACATAAAACGTCAAAAAAATGGCGTCACAATATTATACAATATCTGTCAAGATACAGAAAATGGTAATATTGCTTAGTTCAGAATACGGATGAATCATGGATGAATGTTTGTTTAAATTGCCACATAATCTACTTTTATCAAAAGGTTGTTATATTAAACCACCTTTTTATAAAATCTTTGAGTCAATTGGGTGGGTCGTGTATAAAATAAAAAAAACGATGGGATATTGTAAGAAATATAATATTTACTGTTACATTATTATTAATCGCAAATAAATTCTTCTACGCCGCTTAAATATTCGTCACCAGAAGAATCTGATGATTCACTATCGGAATGTACTACTCTTATTACAAGTCCATCAGTGAAATTATCCAGATTTGGTTCGAGTTCTATATATTTTTCCTCATGTTGTTGCGTCTTTCTCCAATCGTACTGAACATGTCAAGAGTACTAAACTCGGTTCGTTTTTTAAATAACTCTTCTATAACTTTTAAGCTAAACTTAACATTTTGTGAAGCAACTTTACCTTTAATAATACCCCACAGTAACTATTGGATTGAGTTCTGGATGACAGGGTGGTAGGCGCAGTACACTTCCGTGATCTTCCATGTTTTTATCAAGTACAAATTCTTGATGGTTTTTGACTTACGTTTAGGATCGATTTTGTGTTTTTTTCTGTATAGGATATATTATACTTGCCCAACCAAGCTAACATGTCAACTTTTCTTGAATTAGATGTGGGCACTGGATCCGGTACTACGTTGTGGTATGATGCGTTATCGAGTACTAAGACTGAGTGAGCCTGCAAGTTTTGTAGAAGCTTTTCTCTGATCCATTTCTGATAGTTACTTGCATTCATATTACTGTGATTATCTCCAAATTGCTTTTTATTACGATACATTCGCAAATCATTTGGAATGAATCGTTGTTCTGAACAGGCATGAACGATAACCAACATATCCCCCTTAGAAATAGGTACTTTGCAACCTTTGCTCGTATCGTCGGACCAAGATCATGGCAACGTATATGAGCTGTGAATGTAAGTCCGTATATAATTCTATAGATCTGCCTTGTGATCTATATTGTTTTAGTTTGAAAAGATATGAAGTTCTTTTGAATCTGTTGTTAATTTTTTTTAATCAATATTTTTTTATTATTTTGTATCTTTCTCAATCTAAAACCTACCTCCTTAGTGAAGAAATGCCACCCTCAAAGTGTATACTATCTTTCAAAACTTCTAGTAACTTTTTTAATGTCGGAAATGCATGTTGAACTAGATGGAAATTGCAGATAGTTCGCCTGATGACTTCTTGGTCAAAGCTGTCCAATGTAGATTTTTGTGATAACCTTGGTCGCTTTTTACCCGGTGTACTGAAAATAACTTGTACACCGACTATGATGTGGATACTGTTGGCTCTGGTTCCTTTGAGGTTGAAGGCTGTGGTTGTGATGTTGATGCTTTAACGGCTGCTGTAACTTGTAACGTACTTCACAAACAACTCGCTGAACACTTCTCTTATAAACACCAGTTGCTTGCGAGGTTAAATCTAACAAATCCTTCATAAAAAGGTCACTTCCATCACTGTTTTTATTATGATGCATGAAATAGTTTTACACATTGTACACTATTTCACGAGATTGTCTTCTTAATGTTTTGCCAGAATCAATTATTCCAGAAAACATGGTATTCTAACCTCTATGTTCCGCAGAGAAACAAGCAATACAAAGGTGGTCCGCCGAGCTCGCTCCAGAAGCCCAGATGAAGAAGCATTCCGGAGAATACGCCCCCCCCCGGGGATTTAATTATGTCATTTATATAATACTATGTCTTGCCAATAGTATGAGATAATTTACTGGAATCGTAAGACAGAATTTACTGAGATATTAGAGAATATGTGCCGATTACCGCGGCACGTGTGATAATAAATTCTACAATTAATTCTATAAAAAACCGACGGGTTCAAACCAAACAAGGAATAAAACAAAACATCATCCTGTATTTCGTAATAGTATTGAAAACAAAACAATGATGTTTGTATTTCTGTACACTGTTCCATTATTAACTTATACATACTTCTTCATGTTCTTATTCTTCATACTCATATCATACTCCCGTCCCCAAACACAAGTATTACTTTACTGGGGACAGTTAAACATGTATAAAAAAATGTATTCAATGTTGAATGTAAAATGTATGTAATATTTTTATTTTCAATAAATTAATTTCAATATTTAAAAAAATAACAATCTCTGTCACGCTCATAAGCTTGACCATGTGCGAGAGAGACGGAGAGATTTTTCGAGATGCGTTTGCAGGGAAATGTGTGTACACGCCAGCTTTAGTTAAACGACTTGTACTAACATGTACTTTAATTTGCTACATTTAAAAATAAATGTTCTCCATTCTATATAAATATCTGCTGGGACCAAGATATAAAGGATCTCCTGGAAAAGGAGATAAAAATGTTTTGCTGAACTCAAAATCCAATGGACTTCCTCCACAGTGATACTTCATGTAAAGAAACAATAAATATTACTAATGATTTAGTCAATCCTTTAATGTGTACTTAACCAATTTTCTGTCGAATTCTAAATTTTTCTTAGCTTCTTCATCTTTCATCTTTTTATTATAGTTGACGATGTCATCTGCAACAGTAAATACATCAAGTAAATAGTTTTAAATTTTCACTCATTATATTAGAGGTTCCTGCTTATAAAATAATAATGCATTATGTACAAATAATAAGATATGTATTTATTTAGATTTTCAACACTATTAAAGGTAATGAGGTCCAATCACTGTAACGAAACATAGCACAAAAACACCTAGGTTTGAGAAAATCACATAGATGTACTGTGACCTCACCAAGAATTATCCTGGAACTTCCGGTATGTAAGGTCAGTGTCATGTCCGCCGGCCTACGAGGGCTGTTATTCTAGGTAGGTATATGCGGGTGGCATGCAGCGCATACGAGCAAAAAAGCTGTGCATTAGTAAAGATTCTGGGAAACAAATATTAATTAAATAATCCTCATCTCAAGAAAAAGTTAATTTAAAGTTCTAGCTGTAATTCGTGGCTACGGCTCGATTTTTTATTTCCGACGTTTCTGTATCCAACTTCATATCAATGCTTATTCTATTTCACTGGTTTGCGCGCATCAGATTTGTTTATGAGATCCACTTAATCAAGAAAAAACTCGCCCTGAACTGTGTACTTTCCTACTGAAACCGTATAATTATATATTCACCAATCTTGATGTCTGTGAGTTTTTTGCAGTAGTCAAGTAAATTTTTCGTAGAATGGCGTGTTTCTTTGAAAGGTCTAATGTGAGTAAGAACTGCGGACACGTCACTTCAGAAATGACATTCTTACAAATTCCATTGTTGCTTGCACACACAACTTTTTGTGTGAAGTCTATATCTCTTTTCTATAGTGAATTCCAACTGTCAAATCATAATATGATCTACATATTATATTGAATAGGCTTGTTCTTTTCTCTTATTATTTTTATTTGAATTACTGAGTTCATTAATTACAATTAATAGTATAAATTCAATCTGTTTCTATGTGCATGAATTAGTTTATGGTAATTTATAAAGAAAGTGTTTATGGTAATTTATAAAATGTAGGTTTTTGAACATTTTAGACGCAATATGAAAATGTTTATTTACGATGACATTGCCATTCGACGATATCATAAACTGTTTTATTTTTGTGAAAAGAAAAATACATTTGAAATTAGTCTTGTTCCCGATTAAGGATATGAATCGTCTTCGAAATATATTGAAAAATTTGACGTATCATATATAAATTTATTATTTAGTTGTGAATTCTTGTTTACAATACTTCAATTCAATTCAATTTATTTAATGATAATATGTACATGACAAACAAAATGCTTAAGGCATACACATTAGGAAGTATATATCAAAAATAAAAATATTTAATAAATTAAAAATAACATAAAATCTGGTCAAAGGTGTAGGAGAATCCCGCTTCGGAAAACCCCCTCAGACACATGGAATATATCAATACCCAAAGCGATTTTGTTCAGCATAGCTGTGGCTCTTCCAACAGGCATAACCATCAGCAGGTTGGTCCTGTATATTGGAATGTGAAACAATCTATGCTGACGATGTCTAGTGTAATTATCAGGAACATACAAACCAATGCTCTGCATAATTTCAGGATTATCGATCATACCCCGCAACAATCGATAAAAATGTGTAATCAAATACACATTCCTTCTAGTCTCTAAACTATTGTAGCCAAGCATACCCTAGAGAAACTCGGTTGGGTAAAGCCTAGGATAATGCCCGTACTCTCTCATGTAGAGATATCTCAGAAACTTCTTTTGGACTTTCTCCACCATAAGAGAGTACTTGCCCTCATGTGGCCCCCAGATCATCGAGCCACTCTCGAGTCTACTCCGCACCAAGGAGTTGTAAAGAGTTCTGAATACGCGGGTATTCTCGAAAACCCTGGCAGTACTCAGAACAAATCCTAACATTCTCAAAGCACTACCACTGATCGTCTCTATGTGATCGTCAAATGTTAGGTTGCTTACAAATCTAACACCTAGATTTTTAACATTTGATGTTCTTGTCAGATTTTGGTCGTTCATTTTGTAGCGAAAAAATAGAGTTTTTTGGGCCCTAGTGAAGGATGTAACCGAACACTTGGAAACATTAAACAAAAGTTTATTTCGTCTTCCCCATTCACATATATTTGATATATCTGCTTGGAGAAGACGAAAATCGTCCAAAGTTGATACCTTTAAGAAAAGCTTTAAGTCATCCGCAAATAACAGAAAGCGCGAGTTTAAGATTACATTTTTTATATTATTAATAAAAATCGAAAACAACAATGGACCCAGGTTAGATCCTTGTGGGACACCCGAGAAGGTAAAGAAGCACTCTGACGCGAATAGGCCGTAGGAGACTACGGCCTATTCGCTTCTTTTATAGTGCAGTTATTTTAGTTAGCTACTTATAATAATTCATAATATACAGTTTAAAAATGTACAGTTACAGCATAACCTGGTATATAAAACTATAATGCAAATATATTATACAGCGACGCAACATATTTGACTATATTGTATCCATTTTATAAATGCATAAATTTGTGGTTATTTAAGGCTTTCGTACCCAGGCACTTCCGATATTGCATTTGGTCCTGAGCAGGGATTCTCCACCTCAAGAGATTCTCAACCGTGGCGCGCGCTCCCGGGTGGAAGTACAGCTGCGGGTCGCGCGACCGGAGGCGGCCGCCGCTCCGTCCCCGAGCCCTGCGCCGCTCCACACACGTCTTCTCGGGGAACTGGTACCTTTGAAACTGAAAATGCATTCATTGACCCACAAATAATTTTTGGAAAATCTTAATCCGTTCATAAAAAAATTGATTAAAAAAAATTCGAAAAAAACCTGATAGAAAAAAAAAAAAAAACGTTTTTGGTAAAAAAATATTTTTTCGAAAAAAATATTTTTACTGTAAGAAAAGTTAGGGATTTTACACGAAGCTACGCGGACGGACGGGTGGACAGACAGAAAACGAAATTATTGTAATGGGGATATCATTGATTTAAATTTATTATACAGGGTGTACCAGAGCTAGCAGCAGAAACTTGGCAGGTACATTCCTGACTGTATTACGAGTCTAAAATATTCAAACAACTATGGCCTAATATCAATATTTGTGGAGATATGCAATATCAAAGTTTGCATTTTTTTTTCAATATTCCTGACTTATTTTTTGCGAAAAGTTGAACTATCATTACAGTAACTTATATCGATCATGAAAAATTAATTTTCTTTAATACAACTTAAATAAAATGATAAAAACTTTGTAAAAAAATAACTTTTTCAATTTTTGCAAGGTTTTCATTATTTTATTCGACTAGTATAAAAGCGAATGAATTTTTCATAATCGATATGTGACTGTAATGATAGTTCAACTTTTTGCAAAAAAAAGTCAGGAATATTGAAAAAAAATGCAAACTTTGATATTGCATATCTCCATAACTATTGATATTAGGTCATGGTTGCTTGAACATTTTAACTCATGACATAGTCAGGAATCTACCGGCCAAGTGTCTGCTGCTAGCTCTGGTACACCCTGTATAACATTAATCTATGAAACGTCATAGTGTGCAAAGAAAGATTAATTTTAATCGATTCATCATGGTAATCTGTGATGATACAATTCAATTCCCAGTGGTGGTTGGAAAGGTCTTTTATGTCTTGAGGAACGTATTTCACATTTTCCTGCACCTTACATAAAGTTTTTTTACTAAAAATTTTAGCATTCGATATATTGAGAGGTAGGTAGGGTGCAGAAGAAAGCAAACAAATATCGAGGGTTGCCAAGGCAGACATCTAATTATAAAAAAAAACTATGTAGATGCAACTATTACTCATCCAAATAAACTATATCCCTCTATCTGCAAAGCATGAATTTCAGAAGTGGATCTACAGTGGGCACAGTGGATAATTTTTCCTCTCTATATCATTTATTTGATATAGAGAGGATGTGATCTAAGAAGCTTTACAATAAATAGAGATAAAGTAAAGAAGATAGGTTACAACATCTTGTCGACCGTGACCGTGAAGTGTTTGATTAAAGAGACAAAATATTTAGATTTACATGACACGCCATGCGCTATACGAGTATGTGCGTGTGTGTAAGTATGTAGGTGATTTTATGTGTCTCTCTAGCAGATGCCGGAGGCCCACTTTCCGTGATTGTGTATCCCAAAGTCGCCATCCCTTACCCCCAAGATAAGCTCGGCTTCTAATGGAGGCCCTCCTCCAAATAAACTCCGCTGTAGATACATTGTACGCCGAGATGAACTAGGTTGGATTATGCGGGACAGCAAATCTTTAACCATATAATACTTTAATGATACTTTAAGCACAGCATGGACCACGCCAGTTGGAGACATTACACACATGGCGTGGCGATTGACCTGGTAGAGACCCGGGGACATATCCTGGTATTGTGTCAGTTTTTATATTTGAAACATAAAATCACAATGGCTGGCACGGAGCCCTTGAACAAAATACACAAATTATTTTCTAACTGACGTTTTGGGAAATCCATCTGACGTGCTGACGCAGGATGTGATACCATACCGGTGTTAAAAGGTCCCCTCGATTTAAAATGGTCATCGCCATATACACCGGGCCCCGCAATTAAAAACGGCGCAGAGCTGTACCCCGCGCGTCGACAGAGTATGGCACAACGGCCTATTCTACAAACTCGACCAATTTGGGTTCGACCCCTCCAGGATCCAACTCTTAGCCAGCTATCTCCACGATCGCCACTTCAGAGTAAAACTCGATGGCCACTTCTCCACACGACGCCCACTTCGTGCAGGAGTCCCCCAGGGATCGCTCCCAGCCCCCTTACTCTACAACCTCTACTCAAGTGAGATTCCCCCCCCTATCGATGACCATGTCACAATAGCCCAATTCGTGGACGATACCGCCTTTTTAGCCACATCACCAAAGCACACCCTCGCAATACGCCGAGTCCAAAAGCAAGCTTCCGCACTCGAGAAGTGGTGCAAAGACTGGCGTGTGGAGATAAACCCCTCCAAAAGCGTCTCCACACTCTACTCCCGTAGATCCAAATCCACTGACCTTAAGCCTAACATCAGAATGTTCGGCGAAAAAATCCCTTGGACGGACGAGATTAACTAACTAACTAACTAACTAACTAACCATCACGCCGTTTCCCTGCGGGGGTAGGCAGAGAGGATTGAACGCCACACTCTTCTATCCTGGCACACCACTTTTGCTTCGGCCACATTCATACATCTTCTCATACACGTTCTACGGTTGTTGCGGCTTTTAACAGGGCCATCCTCAAATACTTGTAGTACCTGATCGTGCCAGGTCTTTCGCGGACGCCCTCTATTCCTGTTGCCTTCAACATTCGCCTCATATATTTTCTTAACCATCCTTTCCTCGTTCATACGTTCCACATGACCAAACCATCTCAGCACTCCTTTCTTTATTCTATCTACCACACTACAGCCAGCATTGCATTCACTTCTAATTTGTTCATTCCTCACTCTATCGACCAAAGATTTTCCACACAAGCGTCTTAGTGACCGCATTCGACGAGATTAACACACATTCAAAATAAAGTAGAAGCCGCAAATCGTGCACTTGCAGCCCTTTACCAACTCATGTGCCGGAACAGCAAACTGGCCACAGACAACAAACTACTCCTATACAAAGCCGTAATACGGCCCATCATCACATATGCAGCCCCCGTCTGGGGCCACGCCGCACTCGTGCATACAAACAAATTTCAGATTTTGCAAAACAAAGCCATCCGGTTAGCCCTGGGTGCGCCGCGTTGGAAACTCACACAGCCACACCACGACTCGGGCATTCCTCCCATAAAGGAATTCATCAGACAAACCGCCTAACGATTCTATGCAGGCATCCCTACTCACCAAAACCCCACCATAAACACTCTGTCTCATCCCCAGAAAATTCAGGAGACCAAAAATGGTCCTCCTGCGGGACCCCGACCCCCGGGATCCCCCACCTGCGCCACCTCCGCAGTAATAATCCCCCACACCCCAAACACCAACCCCCGCACCTCACCTCACACAATGATGAAAGAGCAAGGGGTCCACTGTGACCCGGTACTCTGCTGGCCACGAGATAAAAGTAAAAAGTAAGTCGAATGATCGCGTCGTGTTGTTGCCTGTCCCGTTGTGTGCGGTGGTCAGACAAACTATCGCTTCCCGTCGTTTCTTGAGTTCCAAATATGCTAATACGCGTGCGCCGATCTATGAAGCCTGGTTGGTCCACGCGCTTGTAATAATTAAAATGTTGGTAAGTTCATTATCACCGGTCGCTACCATTTTAATTATTTCGCGAAATGCATTGGCAAGTTTTTATAATATAAAAATATGTACATCAGTGGCGTGCAGTGGGTATAAACTTAGGTTATGCTGTGACCAGCTATATACCTAGGTGTATTAGATATATATATATATATATGCATATACCTATAAGGGTATGTACATTTTTTTTTAAATTTTAAATATATATATAATTAAGTATTTTGAGTAGCTTCAATCCACAAATATAACTGCACTATAAAAGAAGTATTGTAAACAATATTTCCTAAATAAATAAATATTTTATATAGGTATAGCTAATACGGCAAAAAATTTCAATACATTTCGAAGACGATTTATATATAATTAAATCGGGAACAATACTAATTTCAGATATACGTTTCTTTTCACAAAAATAAATCAAACATTTTATGATATCATTATATGTTATGATACGACCACATAATAAAGATGGATATGACAGATGACAGATGGTATTTGTATTGTATTTACATTCACCATAGAAAAGGCATAGAATTTACACCGAAAGTTTTGGGTGGAATTGGTAAAAAATAACATTTCTGCAATTACGTGCCCGTAGTTCTCACCTGGCATAGGACCTTTCGAAGAAGCACGCTAAATTTGCTTGTCTATAACACAAAACTCGCAGCCTTAAAAATACACGGTTTGTTTCTCGGCTTGACTTTATCTATGGAACGAAATAAAAGAAGAATTGACACGAATTTAGGCACAGAAAAGTCGGAAATAAAACTTTTAGCCGTAGGACGAATTACGGCTAGAATTTTAAATCAACTCTTTCTTAAGATAAGGATTATTTAATTAATATTTGTTTCCCAGAATCTTTACTAATGCACAGGTTTTTTGCTTGTATGCGCTGCACGACACTGATGTACATAATATATTGTCTAAAGAAGATGTAGAAATTGAAAATGTGCAATGAAAATTCGTTCGCTTAGGTGCGTGTGTGAAAAATCTCTGTACGATAGAATGAAGAATGAACAAAGTAGGAATGTACTTAACGTAATAACTCTAGCGTACTAGACAATGAAAGACCTGGCATGATTGGATAAACCAAGTATTTGAGGACGGCTTCAACAACCGAATAGCCGTGTATGAAAGTGAGAGAAGGAAATGTAAGGACAAATAACCATATTCTCTCACCATTGCCCAAACTGCATGGACTTGGCTATGAGAAGGTACAGTGAATTTGTAGTATATAAGCTGATAGATAATTCTATGATAACATATCTGTCGTATTTTATAATTGAAAATTGTTGAATTTAAATTGAAATTAACTTCATGCTAAATAAAACTGTTATATTATTTATATTTTAAGGTTTAATTTTATCATGTGTCGTGGCTGCGGAAGGACAAATAAGTACACTGGAAAATAATTAGCGATTTATAAATCAATGATTAATTAATTATTCAATGTACAAAGTCACTTAACACGAATTAAACTCATGGCTATTCTTTAAGCTACACTATTTCGCTATATATGATTTCATCTATGAACACTTTATTATCGCTGGGTAACACTTATTAATCGAACGGAGAATATTCAATTCTCGCACATAGAAGTTGCACTGATTTTTTCGCCACTTATTCGATTCTTTCGCTTTATTTATCCCTTCGATTATCATACCTTGGCCGTCGCCTCGCGGCCGACTTCGCACCGAACGAACTATCAAAACACGACTCTCCCTCGCCGCAGCATGCATTTGTATCCAAATGTTTGTATTTTCAAACTTTCCAGATTATTCTAGTGTTTAGGATAAGGAATACAAAAGTTTGAAAATACAAACATTTGGTTTCTCATTGTCATTTTTACACGTTTGTAGATGTTTCCCGAAGTTGTGGACAATTGTAGACCGTTCAAAATCCTGCGATAGTATTGTGTCATATTACAAGGGATTCGGACATTGCGCTGGTCTTTCTGCTTGCCATTCCGTGACAATATTATTTGTTTGTCCTTTAGACGTATACATAGATGTGATAACACATAAAAATCTTATACACTCAAATATTTTATTTTTGGTTAATACTTTATAAATTAATAAAGAATTAGTAGGTATATTATTTTAAGAAAACCTTTCTTCATTCACAGTCGCATTAGAAAACAAAACACTTTTGCCGCAGTCTACATGCACACAGCTAAATTAAAGTTATTTAAAATTATATCACTAGCAAATTCTTCGAAATAAAATATTTTTATCCGTTACATGAATACATTAGTTTTGAAATTTTCAAATGTTGATAGGTAGTTGCACGAAATTGGAATAACGGTTTAATAATACCTTTCCTCGTAAGATCCCATCACATTATTTGACTTTATCGTTAATATTAAATTTATATTCCGTGACCTGAAAACATAAACAGTTATTCCTAAATTTCTGCGAAGTTTATTTCGTGAACATTTTAAACGCATGTAAATAATTTTATAAAAACTCGGTGGACTAAGAAAACGGATAGAAGGTACATTATAAAATTATGACGCGAATATTAATAACTATCTATACCTATAAAACTCAATGTCGGTCTGTCTGTGTATTCTCTATACAAATCTACGCCGTTTATCCGATCTTACCAAAATTTTGCACACTTAAACTTTAAGACCTGACGAGTAACATAGGCAAAATTTCCCTCCTCCCTCAGATATGTTTTCTGTACAAATATACACCGTTTGACTGATCTGACTCAAATTTTGGACACGTATTCTGGGTAACATAGGTGACATTTTCCCCCTCCATCTTTATCCCATCTCCTTCTGATATATTCTCTGTACAAATCTACACCGTTTGACCGATTGGACCCAAATTTTGCGTACATATTCCTGAGTGGCGTAATTATTCCTATCTATTAATTTAAGAGCCTTGGCTTTTGAGAAATATTATGGAAAACATGTAGGTGAACGATAGATAATTTTTATTTAAATTTGTTTTTTTATATTATAGAATCTTGAATTTTATGTTATTATCTATTATTACATTTTGTTCCGAAAACAAAATACAATCGTACGCATTAATAATCATAAAGAACTGACCAAAATATTTCTAATTGCATTTTACAACTTTGTTCAAAATATGTAGTCGTTCCCCACCACTCTACCGGACATCCCATCTACCTCATGCCTGGATTAAATGGAAACATTGTTATTATTTAGAGGTTTTGTAAAACAATGGTACCTTCCGGCCACATTTAAAAAAAATTATATCTGTTACCCGGGCAACGTTGGGTACAGACCGCTAATTACTTTATAAAGTTCCTACGACACATTCATTTATTATTGGTTATTTAAATTAGATCCTCCTCTTTCTGCTTTGAGGCGTTTTTTTTATAAATGATGAAGACTAACAAGTTGATGACTACATTTTTAGTGCCCTGGGTTAAAATGACCTAAAAAAAGTAAAGTTATACTTTTTTATAATATTGCAGAGTAATGCCATATTATGTTGTGATAAAATATGTTTAAATTTACTTGTTTTTCCGGGAAAATTCCATCTAGCATGAGATTGTGCCTGCGAATTCCCGTCATGTTGGGTGCTCCGCCCCCTGGCCTTCCCCAAGGGTTGTAAGTCCTCAAAAGGTCGAAGCCCTTATATGAAATAAGTATATTTTATAAAAATAATGGGCATCGTTAGAGGGATATTGATATTCAATGAATTTTTATACTTTTAAATGGACTGCCACTGTACCTTAGTGCTCTAAATGTTTCATTTTTTTTTTCTTCGTGTTTTTCTTGACGCAGAAATCTCAGAAATCGCAGTTTTCTCTTTCTCAGTAATAATTCATCTCTATTAATTTAAAGGTCTTAGACCTTGAGAAATATTATGAAAAACATGTAGGTGAATGATAGATAATTTTTATTTTAAAATTGTTTTTTATATTATAGAGTCTTGAATATTATGTTATTTATTATTATTAGGTTTTGTTCCAAAAATAAACTACAATCGAACACATAAATAATCACACAGAAGTAAACGAAGCATTTCTAGTTGCGTTGCATTTTACAACTTTTATGATAATATGTACAGTCATTCCCCGCTACTCTCCCGGACGTCCTGTCCACCTCTTGCCTGGATTAGATGGAAAAATTGTTTGCAAAACAATAGCACCTTCCGCTCACAATTTTTTCACTAAATCTGTTACTTTTTTTTATTTTTTTTATTTTTTTATTTTAGGAATCTCAACAGTACAATTGATTATAATGGCATAACGTATTGGGTAAGCGCTTGTTCAGTCACAGCGGGAACCGTGCCGTTTCAGAATCGAATGAGATCCGTGCGGGTCTCATTTACCTAGGTTTGTATGTGATCGTTCAGACACAACCGTGCGGTTAGTCAACCGCTGCGGTGCCCGCAACCCAACCGCTAGAAAATAGACCCGCACGGCGCCCGCACGATCCTATTACTATGGGGCCTTACGAGAGCGATCAGTCGCGTTGCGGGCACCGCACGGTTCCATGTCACAACAGGAGCACGCGTGGATTATATTCTCTTTTCTATGGTTATGGATCGCTTTGACACTGAATTTTTTATTGACGAAGTGGAGAAAAGACCTGTAATATGGGATCTTCAGTGTAAGGATTACTCTTCAGTGGACATATTTGGAAATGGTGGAAAAAAATAGTATTTTAAAGAAGTAGGTATTTATTCACCAAAAATGAACTGATAGAATGATATTTATGTGTCTTGCCATGGAACACGGCCGTCGTTGTAATGAGCGAATATATCTCTGATATTCAAAGATGGAGAACGGCACCAGAACCGTCAAACTGACGTTTATTTTCGCGCGCACAAATCGCTTATTAACCGCGGCTGTGTGAACAGATGACACAAATCGCGTGTTTTGAAACGCGATTCTGAAACTGAACGGTTCCCGCTGTGTCTGAACAAGCGCTAATTCGTAGACCAATTATAGAGATCCACGGCATAAAATATTAAGTCAAGCAATAAAGAAAACATATATTAAATAGAAGGACTTTATAATAGCGGTCTGTACCCGGGCAATTCAGGGTACAGACCGCAATATTTAAATTTGATTTTTTTTTTGAACTGAAATCTTCATAGTTTTTTTTTTACCCATACATATAGGGTGTCTCGAAATTCTTTGGGGAAGTCTTCTTCACTTAATTTTGAATGGAAAAAACCTTTACATTTAGGTGAAATGTTGACAGTTACAGAGATAAGCGACAGCAAAGTTAGCATTTTTATACAAAATTTCTTACTTTTTTCTGTGATACGTTAGACATTAGAGAGTAGTGGTACTGTATTAAAAATTCGTTCGCCTTAATACAAATCAAATAAAATGTCAAAATAATTTCCGCAATTATATTTTGCTTAATTTAATTTTTTCCGAATTTTTAATATTCGATATAAGTTATTTTATCGGTGGTATCAATATAATAACTTATCTGTATCAAAAATAAATTAGAAATATTGAGAAAAAAATCAAACTTTTGTCACTTATCTCCGTAACTGTCTCCGTCAATTTTTTTTTTCAAAATTGAATAAAGGAGACTTCCTCGATTTTTTTTACAATAGCTACGAGACACTCTTTATACATTAATCGATAGTTTGTTAAAAATGTGTATTTCCAATTTTAACAATATTTATCACTAAATTAATCAAATGACTTACATAATGCTATTTAGAATTTATAGAGAAAAAAACTAACCCATAACCAAGTTTTTATTATACTCCCTTTCTACAACAGGTTTGGTGCTTAACCTACGCGTTGGGCTCGAGTCAGGCGACGCTACGAAAGCGAGTAATAAAAAATTTCGAAAAATCCAAAATTATACCATATTTTTTAACTTTTTTAACCGAAAATTTGTTAGATCATTTTTATCGTAGCCACAAGTCAGTCTGCAAAGTTTCAGCTTGATTTAATTACGGGAAAATGGTTAAAAATCGATCCAAAGTTTTTTCGACAGACAAGCAAGCAAGCAGACGCTACGAGTTAAAAGAAAGGCAGTAAAAAAAAGTAACACATAAAAACCAAGTTTTTATTATACTCTCTTTCTCATTTACTAGTTGAAACAGGTTATGCGCTTACCCCATGCGTTGGGCATGAGTCGGGCGACGCTACGAAAGGGAGTAATAAAAAATTTCGAAAAATCCTAAATTATACTATAATTATTTATTATTATTTTTGAACGAAAATTTGTTAGATCATTTTTATCGTCACTACGAGTCTGCTTGCAAAGTTTCAGCTCGATTGGATCACGGGAAAGGGTTAAAAATCGATCCAAAGTTTTTTCAACAGACAAGCAAGCAAGCAAACCAGCAGACGCTACGAGTTAAAAGAAAGGGAGTAAAATTTGCAGTACATATGGTTTGAGGGCATAATCCCGGTCTCCTACAATATAGCAATTACCAAATCTGGTACCTAGTACCGTTTGTCATAACTTGATATTTTGTTTGGACATAATGACAAATATATTTCTGATTTTTATAGTGCTCTCCGACTGATTAAAATGTGTTCTGAGGAGCCATTGCTCTGGTAATGGCTGACCCTATCCGCAGTCCAAGAAACAGTATTCCAGATGCATCACCTACGCACCTTTCATCGATGTAAATGTAAAATTATCAAAACCCGAGTGAAATTGAAACCTTGAAGAGAACTGAACTTATACACTCTAAAGCGTTTTTTATATGAATACTCATATTATAATTACTTGGTACTTACCCTTCTGAACATCTAGTAGCCCTGTGATATTTACGTATGTAGAAACAAGATGTAAAATTGTTAATTGTAAGAAAATGTTTATTTCGTTGATTGAGCTGTTGGTGGTAATTTATATTTATTCCTATTTTTGTGGTGTGCGCTTTTGCATGTTCTTTGTGTATATTAGGTCCTTACATATGAAATTGGCGTTTTGCCGTACTGGCAAATTTCATCTCAAATATCTTCTCTTTGGTTAGGAATTCCAAATCTATACAGCTAATTTACTCATGTATTTGTGTTTTGAAAATTATAATTCATTTGTTTTTTCCTCAATTGTTTTTTTCTTTGCGTCACTCAGTTTACAAAATGAAAAACTTTAAATATCGCGTTATTTACGAGTACGAGTTCCACCGTGGCACCAGTACTGCAGAAACGGCTCGAAGGATTAATGATGTGTATGGCGACGGTGCCGCAAAAGAAAACACAGTGCGTTTTTGGTTCCAACGTTTTCGTTCTGGAAATTTCGACCAGCAGAACAAGCCCCGTGGACGGCCGGAGACCAAAGTTGATAATGAAGAATTGAAGGCTATTGTGGAAGCGGATCCATCGCAAACCACATCCGAGTTAGCTGCAGGCTGCGGTGTTAGTGATAAAACTGTTTTAATCCACTTGAAGCAAATTGGTAAGGTGAAAAAGATTGAAAGGTGGGTACCTCATGAATTGAGTGAAGCAAATCAATAAACGCGCGTTGACTGCTGCGTTGCATTACTCAACCGGCACAATAATGAAGGGATTTTTAATCGAATCAATTACCTAGATGAAAAGTGATCCCTGTACGATAATCGAAAGCGCTCATCGCAATGGCTGAACCCTGACGAACCAGCCAAACCATGCCCCAAGCGAAAATTGACTCCAAAAAAGTTACTTGTGAGCGTTTGGTGGACTAGTGCTGGTGTCGTTCACCACAGCTTTCTTAAATCTGGCCAGACGATTACGGCAGATGTCTATTGTCAGCAACTGCAAACCATGATGGAAAAGCTAGCTGCTAAACAACCGAGGCTGGTTAATTGCTCTAGGCCACTGCTGCTTCATGATAACGCTAGACCACGCACTGCACAACAGACGGCTACCAAATTAGAGGAGCTTCAATTGGAATGTCTAAGACATCCACCGTACTCTCCGGACCTTGCCCCAACAGATTACCATTTTTTTTCGAAATTTGGATAACTTCTTGCAAAGGAAAAAATTCAACTCCGATGGGGCAGTCCAAACCGCCTTCAAAGATTTTATTGATTCCCGTCCGAATAGTTTTTTTAGTAAAGGGATCGATGAACTACCTATGAGATGGCAAAAGTGCATAGATAGCAATGGTACATACTTTGATTAAATAAATATATTATAATAAAAAAAAATCGGCTTTATGTTCCTCCCATACTAAACGCCAATTTCATATGTAAGGACCTAATATATATTATTTACTACTGTAGCCTTTTTTCCATTCAAACAAAGGTAATCAAATCATTGTTTACACGTTATACTATGCAATGTTTTAAAAAATAATTATACGTAAAGTATGTAAGATATCCCAAACAATTCTTTTAATTAATTTTTGAAGTAAATTTATGATTTTTTAACAATTATAACAACACAATTTTGTAGGTAAATATGTAAAGATATAAGTAAAAACAATAAAATATATCCATTAAAGACTTTTTTAATATCAACGTTGTAAACATGGGCATATTTCAGCATTGACCCGTTTTTAAAGGTCATTTATTCTGATCGACAAACTTTTGTTTAGAAACTTTTTGTATACAAAAATGTCACATAAATCAGAGATTCTCGGTGGTCACGACACGAGCCGTCGCGTTGGTAAATATATGCTGCATTATGATATCCTTTTATTTATCGCGAGTTTTTGTATATTTGAACATACATATACAGGGTTATTGGGAAAACATTAATAACCTCGCAGGAATATATTTTTGTTTTAATTGTGAGTCGAAAATGTTGAAGCAACCATGACCTAATTATCAACATTTGTGGAGATATGCGACATCTAAGTTTGCATTTTTTTTCAATATTTCTGACTTATTTTTTGTAAAACATTGGACTATCGTTACATTAACTTATATCGAATGTGAATTATTTATTCCCTCTAGTACAAATTTTACTGGTCTGAACCTGATTTTGTATAACTACTTAATACTAGCTGCAGCCCGTCAAAAAATACAGCCCTATTATATATTTATAGTATCTTTTTGGCGGTCCATTGAGAGGCTGCCGTAGCAACATGCGTTCAACGGCCTGTTGGGATTTGCTGGCCCGGGGTTCAAGCCTCATCTCCAGCCATTTAATTTCGTTTTTTTAACCGTGAATTCGAACGAAATTACGGACGTTACTAGAAGTTACGGGGACAGACAGACAGACAGACGGACGGACTGACGAACATACGGACAGACAACGAAATTATTATGTTTGATTAATGCCGAAGCCGAAGTATAGAGTAAAATCGAATCCAAAATCGGAGTTGGTCAATTTTTAAATGGCATCACACCCCTAAAAAATTTTCTTTGACATTTTGAATGTATCAGATAAAAAAATATCTCATTTCTTTAATTATCTTAGGAAACAGCTGCTCTCATATCACCCACGTGAAATATAAATTCAAACGATCCAATTCTTATTTCCTATAAAGGAAAAAAAATAAACTGCTTGGTTTTATTACTTGAATCATCAATCGGATATAAATGAATAATTTATTTAAAATACACAAGAACATCATGCCACATGCAAGCGTGCCTTATATTACAATTTATGGGAGGCTTTATTTGTATCGGCTTTGAACATGATGCGGTATAAAATATAATATAAGTGTTTGGATGGGCTTTTTATGGGCACTTTTCAGAACATTTTCAACCTCTTTCTGCTTTGAGACGTTTTTATATAAATTCAGGCAAAATTTTTTAGTGTCCTGGGTTAAAATGACCCAAACAAAGTAATGTTATACGTTTTGATACTATTACAGAGTAATGCAACATGTTGTAATAAAATATGTTTAAATTTACTTGTTTTTCCGGAAAAATTCCATCTAGCATGAGATTGTGCCTGCGAATTCCCGTCATGTTGGGTGCTCCGCCCCCTGGCCTTCCCCAAGGGTTGTAAGTCCTCAAAAGATCGAAGCCCTGTTATGAAATAATAAGTATACATTACAAAAATATCCTTTCTTTGCGTCTAGAGAAAGCATAACCGTAATATCTTTTTAATGAAATATGCTAATACAATTAAATATGCAATGTGCTAAGCAGAACACATTTATAAATCATGGTTTAGTATATTGAATACACAATAATAAGAACAATTTCGCGGTAATGTTTTGCACAATAAATGTACAATACATAAAAAAAATACACGAAACACCGATAATTTAAATTCAAATAAAAATTTACTTTAATTCACAAAAAAATAATCGTACTTTATACATAGTTTTCTGTGGCCACCTAGAAAGAAAACCTGATTTATAATGATAATTTATGAGTGTACTACGACATTTTGTATTTTTACCGTTATTGAGATACAATTGGTTATTATACTATAGACGACTGACCCTTTTATGTACTCATGAATCCATGTAATTTGTATATTTTAATAATTAATAATGTTATGTTACCTTTCTGTTAGGTACTTAAAGAATGCGGGGCCTACCTTAAACGCGCTAAAATAGTTATAAAATTGAGTGCCATTTACATCTCTTTGAAATGCCGTGTTTGTTATTCTAGCGGTAATGCTAGTTTATTCTAGAGATTAGTTGTGGGTTCAGGTCCCATTCCGGAGGACTACCAAGATAATCCAATCTTCATCGAACAAGCGCTTAGCATGTTTTGTAACTTGTAAGAATATTGTTATTAAAAATATTTCATGTACATCTAAGTTTAACGTCACAAGATTTAAAAGAAGCATATAGCTGCAATTATTGCTTTAATATATAAAGCAGAATAATTGCACATTCTTAAAGCTAACAATATATGTTTTAAAAATAATTTAATAATTCTATTTGTTTATGGTGTATAGAATTGACTTTTTCAAAGAATTTAGAACTTCAGGGACATCGCCGTGGAAGGATTGCAGCGGGATACATACATTATAAATCGTTGTTTATGTAGCACAACAATATTTATACTATTTACGCATTATAACAGATGGCAATATTTAGAAATATTTCAGAAAAAGAATCTACTTTTAAACTACCCACATTATCGAGATTATAAGCTGTCCCGATAATAATACATTTTTAGTTTTTCAATTCAATATATTATTATTCACCCTATTATTATACACATTTTATAGTTTTTGTAAAAAAGTTAAAAAAATAAAAAACTTTTCTATTTTATTATTTTAATTTTTTCGGATTCTTATGACTGCCGCTGGGAGACTTGGAAATTTTAGAATACAATTTTTTTGCGCTCGCTTGGTACCTACCTCTACGGATAATATAATATTTTTTTTAAATATTGAAAAATGTACAATTTGTAGTTTAAATAATAATAAATATATTGTAGAAAATTTAAAATCAGTTGCGTTTTATTCAAAATATATATATACCTACTTCGAGTGCATACATTTAATTATAGTAAACTCCACAACTGAATTTAAATTATTTAAATTATAATTATTTATAATTACTGCTCATTCTTACCTGCCGCTGTTCGTGATAACGTTTCGTATTATAGGTTAGCATTATAATAAATTTTAATAAGCGGTATTTATTTAGCGTTTACACATTAATTGAAGTTTTTTTAAATACTTTAGAGATGTGTTTGATAATTTAAGATCGTAATATTATTGTTTATATGTATGCTATTTTCATATGTATTCACATTTTAGTATTATATAAGGATTATTTGAATGCAAACAAATTTTCATTATTATATTAAATTTGTGATTACAAAAATTGTTTAGTTTTTATGTTTATAAACTGTGGAAAGTTTGTTTGAACGGAAGAATCCATAGATGACGTGCACCCGCCAAATTCTTTAGTTCAAACTGAAATACGAAGCCATAAAATCGAAGCAGTGGTGGAAATGCGAAACATTCATAATCAATGAAAGCTTTACGGGTAAATAAAAAAATATTACGACCAATCAGAGATCGCAATTACAAACTTATTATTTTATAACTTATTTGTCTTATGTACACAATGGTATTCATTTATTAAAAGTGATTCTTCATGCATTTACATAAAATGACACAACACACATTTAAAAACATATTTATATAATGAAAATTTCCAATTCGACATCTCGGAGTAATTTGTCGTTGTGTGTCTTCTATTGATGCTTCCCTTCACCCCGTAGTTATATAGTTAATTATCTCCCATAGTTATATAGTTAATTCTCCAGCGGGCTTTAAGGTGTTACGGGACTAGTGTCTATGCAAGATCTATCTTTTCTCAGTAACGACTCGTTCAAACCGCTTACAGCAGGTAAAGAAGCTGCGGCTTCCAATGAATCGAGCGTAGAAATGTTACACATCAAAAATTTTGAAATAATTTATTTATTCTTTCTTTTATTTAAAACTTTAAAATCGTGTAAAAAGAAGAAAAAAATGGTTTCTAACCAAAAAGATAGGTAGGTGTACATTAAACATACATGTGAATATATATCGAACAAAACAGCCTCATATTTGAAGTTAAATAAACAGCTGTATATTCATATTTTTCCTAAACGGGTATTATTAAATCGCTTCATTTAGGATAAAATTCTTTTACAATCAAATATTTTTGTCAGAATCAATAAAATATATGTTGTGCATTATTTTTGTCGGGCAGTTTTTTTATAAACCAAAGTTATCCAGAGATATCATAAATCTAAATTCAACATGAACCTGATTTATCGAATTTGAATGTCAAAGTTGAATATGCCGAATGAAATTAATAAATTCGAAATCGGGACATTTTTTCATTCCCACTTCTCGTTTTTCCGTTGTCGCTTTCTCGAAATTACTCCCATAAACCGAGCGTAAATATGTTGTACATCAAAAAGTTGAATGAGCGGCGAAATTTTATGACAACCTGCTTTCATTAGTCATCTTTAGAAGAAAAATAT